>PVKM010004542.1:0-51714 GCA_004027735.1 Carollia perspicillata
AAATGAATATATGTGCAATCACCTAGTTTGCTGAGGACCTCCTCTATGCCAGTGTTCTAAGCCCTTCACACATGCTATATCATCTAATCTTTGCTGCAATCCTGTGAGATAGAAATGGTTGTTTTGCCTAAGGGAAGGTGAGGATAAGTACTTACTTACTTACTGGCTGTTTGAGTATCAGACCAGGGATATGAACCCAGATAGCCAGGCTCCAGAGTCTAAGATCTCAGTTACTGTGTATATTGCCCCTTAAATGTTCTGTACTATTTGTCCCGGTTTGCTTGCAATAGAAAGTAAGGAGGAGAAGGGGCAAAATAAAATTTAGAGCACTACCTTTTGATTATTGGTACCTGACTTTGTACAAGTCATAAATGAATTTCTTAAGTTTCTCATATAAATGAATTAATAGTAGTATCTAATTTATGAAATTTTGTGAGAATTAAGTGAGACAATGCACATTTACTGCAAATAATGAAAATGAAAAATCCTAACTTCACTGAAGGAGAAGAGAAAAAAGTGGTTGAAGAAAAGAAATACAAGGAAGGACTCCAAAAGAGGAATTTATTTATAAAAAATTGTGTATTTCTTCTTACATGTTTAAACTTCAGTCACCTTGAAAATACTCTCCATTTGATGCAATACACCTACCAAGAGATTTTTTCCACTTCTCAAAACAGTTTTTGAATGCATTGATTTTGATACCTTTTAGTGCTTCTGCCAATTTTTTGTTTGTTTGTTTTTTGTTTCAGCTCTTACACATTGGCAAAGTATTTCCCTCTGAGGACTTCTTTCATCTAGGGAAAGAAAAAAAAGTCACCCCAGGAAATATGGAGTGAAGAGGGAAGGTGGGACACATGGGTCACGATACTTTTGCTCAAAAACTGCTGAACACTTAGCACAATGTGGGCAGGTGCGCTCGTAAATCACCCATCATGAAATGGACAAATGAGTCGAAAGGGTCTCCAAAAATAATTCATTAAAGCAGAACACAGCCTCTCACAACAGTACTGCTGGTACGCTGATGCAGATGTGCTCCTGGGGAGCTCACCTAGCAGGGGGAGCCTGCACTACAGGGGGCTGCCCTCCAGAAGGTGATTCTGGATTTTTTGGGGGTCCTCCTTCGTATATGCTTTATTCTCTTTTATTCCTCTCAGATAAAATAATCCACCTAATGCTAATACACAGCCGGGCAATGACGAGAGGAAGTAATTGTTTCATTGCAGTAGATCCCTGTGTGCAGAATTTAAGGACGGGGCCTATTCTTATCCTTGAGGGGGAAAAGTATCTAATTTATGATATCTACTTATCTCCTTAGAGGAATGTCTAATGTAACATTGACAAGCTTTTACATAACATTTTAATAACTTGAGAGTCAGGATTTATCAAGAGGTCCAAGGTTCATATCGGTTTTTCTTTAACTTTTTCTTCACCTCTTTTGAATTATGGACATGGGAGCAATTTTTTGAATTATTTAGTGGGTCTGTCACTTTTAGCAGTAGCATTTGCCATGTATGCCTTGAATTTGAATATGTATATATGACAGCTGCAGCCAAATGGCCTAGAAGATTAGTTTATTCACACAAGAATCTACCAGGACATGAAACTTAACAATTTTATAGTATAAAATACAAATTTTCAAAATGTGATTTGAAACTTAATAAGAAATGGTGTAGCATATATGAAACCTAGTTTACTTCTTTGAACTGTATTTTTAATAAATCTCACTATGCTAAAATGGTGACTTATGTTTTGCCTGCATTAAAATCATTTTAGAAGATAACTGGTTTAGCTTATTATAATACTTCTGGATAATATTTATTCTGCTTTTTAAGCAAAAAATAAGGTATCATTACATTATTGTCACATGGGGGAAGGGTTTTCAGGAACTACCACAAAGGACACATAGGCAAAACCAAGGGGAAGGGTAGAAGCAAGGGAGGAAGGTGGGCTTGGCTGGGGTGGGGGTAATGGTGTGGGGAAAATGCAGACAACTATAATTGAACAATAAAATAATTTAAAAAATTATTGTCACATGGAAAAGTCCTGTATTACAATGGTACCAGATATAGAATATAAAATGGACTTGACATGGACAGCAGTGTGGTGATTGCAGGGTTGAAGTGGAAGAGGGTATGGGGAGATAAATAGTAATGGAAAAATACAATAAAAATAAATAAATAAAATTGACTTAACTACAGGTCTTTTGGATCCTTGATTAAATTTATTCCTGGGTATTCTTTTTGAAACAATTGTGAATGAGATAGCTTTCTTAGTTTTCTTTTCTTATAATTTATTATTGGTGTATAAAAGTGCAAGTGATTTCTGGATATTGATTTTGTATCCTGCTACTTCACTGAATTCATTTATCAGTTCTAGTAGTTTCTTTGTGGAGTCCTTAGGGTTCTCTGTATACAGTATCCTGTCATCTGCAAATAATGACCGTTTTACTTTTTCCTTTGCAATTAGAATATCTTTTATTTCTTCTTCTTGTCTGATTGCTGTGGCTAGGACTTCCAGTACTGTAAGTTGAATAAGAGAGGTGAAAACAGACATCCCTGACTTGTTCCCAATCTTAAGGGAAACACTTGTAGTTTTGCCCATTGAGTATGATGTTGGCTGTGGATTTGTCATATATGGTCTTTATTATGTCGAGGTATGTTCCCTTTATTCCCACTCTGCTAAGAGCTTTTAAACATAAATGGGTGCTGGACTTTATCACATGCTTTTCCTGTGGCTACTGATATGATCCTGGTTTTTGTCCTTCATTTTGCTTATGTACTGTACCATGTTTATTGATTTGCAGATATTGTACCAACCTTGCCTCCTCAGAATAAATCCCACTTGATTGTGGTGTTTGTTTTTTAATGTATTGCTGGATCTAGTTTGCTAATATTTTGTTGAGAATTTTAGCATCTGGTTTATCAGTGATATTGGCCTATAATTTTTTTGTAGTGCATTTACCTGGTTTTGGAATTAGGAGAATACTGGTCTCATAAAATGAGTTTGGTAGTCTTCCGTCCTCTTGAATTGTTTGAAGTAGTTTGAGAAGGAGAGGGGTTAGTTCTTCTTGGAATGTTATAAAATACTCCTGAAGCTGTCCAGTCCAGGATTTTTGTGTGTTGGGAGTTTTTTTATTATTGCTTCAATTTCACTGGTTGTAATCTATCTATTCCATCCCCATTTAACCCCCCCATACCTTTCTCCATCTCCCTACCTAGCAATCTCCATAGCAATCTCCACACTGTTTTTTCATGTCCATCAGTTTTTTCTTTATTTTTTCATTCTTGCTCAAACCCTCCACACCCTTCACCCAGCCCTCCACCCACCAACAGCTGTCAACCTGCTGTCTATCTATGAGTCTGTCTCTATTTTGCTTGTTAGTTTATTTTGTTCATTATTTCACATATAAGTGAAATCTCATAGTACTTGTTTTTCTCTAACTGGCTTATTTCACTTAGTATAATGCTCTCCAGGTCCATTCAGGCTGTTGCAAACGGTAATATTTCTTTTTTTGTGGCCAAATAGTATTCCATTGTGTAAATGTACCACAGCTTTTTTTAATCCACTCTTCTACTAACAGACACATGGCTTGCTTCCAAATTCTGGCTATTGAAAATAACACTGCAATGAGCATAGAGGTGCATATATTCTTTTGAATTAGTGCTTTAGGTTTCTTTTAATATGTTTACAGAAATGGAATCACTGGGTCATAGGCGATTCCATTTTTAATTTTTTTGAGGTAATTTTATACTGCTTTCCACAATGGCTGCACCAATCTGCATTTCACCAGGAGTGCACAAGGGTTCCCTTTCCTCCACACTCTTGCCAACACTTACTGTTTGTTAATTTATTGATGATAGTCATCCTGACAAGTGTGAGGTGGCATCTCATTGTGGTTTTAATGTACATTTCTCTGATGATTAGTGACATTGAGCATCTTTTCATATGTCTATTGGCCATCAGTATGTCCTCTTTGGAGAAGTGTCTATTTATACCCTTTGCCCATTTTTTAATTGGACTGTTTGGGGTGAAGTTGGTGTTGAGTTTTGTAAGTTCTTTATAAATTTTGGATATTAACTCCTTAGCAAGTATATCATTGGCAATTCTGTTTTTAACCAGCTGAACATTTCCCTTCCCTACAGAATAAAAGAGAAATAATCAATTGCCCATTGCTTATTATCTTCCCAGTGGAGGTGAATTCAGTGAATTGAAAAATTCTGAGGGAGCAGGTGGTTCATAAAATTGCAACCAAGGAGTCGAAAGGTTTCTTGGCATCCAGCTTAATGTTATGTGTATTTTAAAAGACAGTTGAACTCAGTCTTTTTAACAGTTCTATCATGTGCTTCTCGCTTACCTGGCCTGATATTTTACCACAATACCCAACTGTATTTTGGGGGCCTAGCGCCTTGTAAACTGTTGGCAAAGTTTCCATAAACTGAGCACACACAGTGTGTAAATATGTCAGAGAGATTATGGATGCCTCATAGCAGGGAAAATCAGAGACCATCATTCAGCCCCCTGAAAGAAAGGAATGAGAAGCAGGCTGGCTGGGCTGAGCAGGGAAGATAGAGGTGGTCTGACTGAAGCAAGGAGGGCGTGGGTACCAGTTCTGGAGGTAGTTAATGGCTGGCTGTTCCATGGAATCCTAGTACATAAATCTAAGCAATTTACCAGCTGGAGATACTTGGGAAGGCAGCTGAATAAAAGTCACCATACTTTTATTGCAACTTGGGTAAAATGAATGTTTAATTTTGAGAGCTGAGAGACGACTATTTTCTAACTCCCATAGCATGCTTCCAGATGCTTTACCGTAGCATCTGCTATAGTAAAATGATTGTATATATAAGTACGTTACTTAGGTTTGGTTGGCTGTCAGGTCATGGAGTATGTGGCCTGGGTTTTCCAAAATGAATGGACTTAAAAATGGAAGAAACTAAGCATTTTGGTGTGTGGAAATTTCAAAGCTTACTCACTGGTGACAGATCACACAGCGAATGCCTCTATCAGGAACAACAGGGAAATGTCCAAGAAGCTGAATGATAATAAACATGAGAAGCATGTGCACAGTACCCAGGGAGCTTTAAGGAAACTAGTTGGCCATTTCAGTTGATAAGACAGGAAGGATTATAGAAGCCACAGCAGCTTAAGGCAAAAAGTTCAAGTTCCAATTAAGATAGGTCCTAATAGAAACTATTTGTCAGCGATTAAGTGACTCTGCAGACATGTAAAGTCTGTTTGCTGTGGAGATTTGTTCATGGTTTTAACTGTTTCTAAGCAAAATTTTAAAATATTTTCAGATTTCAGTTCAACAGAAGTATTAAAGTTAGGACAAAAATTACTGTCATTAGATTAATAAATTATCTAGGCCTTTGATTTATTTTTATTTTCCAAGTTTTGGTTTTTCTTCCACTTTAAGATTCAGCTCTGTTATTACATATAGTAATTATTATTTGTGGAAAATTCTAAATTTAATCTTCACTAATTATCTGCCATAACTAATGGAAGCTGTGGCATCTATGTAACTAAATAAAAATAATTCAAAAATATTTTATTTTGATATATAGTATGTATTATAGTTAGAAAGTTTGCCTGAATTTTTGTACATATATATTGCATATCTGTAGAAAAATTATTTGATTGAACATTTTCTATCTCCACATATATAATACATAATATATGGCATATGGTATATGATACATGATATATTATATATTATATACATATAATTAACTGATTATAAAAAGTATTTAAAAACCATGCTGATCCTTACAGTTAAGGCCTGGGCAAGAACCAGGTATCTCAGCTTTTAATGGAACTCCTTTCCTTGCTATACACAGGGTCTTGATCAAGGAATTTACTTCTCTGAGCCTCAGTTTTCTCATTCACAGAAATAAAGTGCAGAAAGAATGTCTTACTATTTTTGCTGTTTGATTAAGAAATAATAAATATACATTACTTTGTAAGTTTAAGGTATAGAACGCTGATGGTTTAATTTACATGTATTGGGAAGTATCACCACAATAAGTTCAGTTAACATCTGTCTCCTCATATAGATATGATAAAGAGAAAGAAAAAAATAAAGGGAAAATTTCTCTTGTGATGAACTCTCAGGATTCACACTGGAACCGACTTTGTTTTGCATCACATGGCAGTGTTAGCTGTGGCCATCATGTTGTACACTACATCCCTAGGCTTATTTTCTTAGAACCGGAAGCTTGTATTTTTTGAGTCTTCTTCTAATTCAGTTCTTCCCCAGCGTTCCACCTCCAGTAACCACAAATTGGATCTCTTTTTCTATGACTTCTCTTTAGATTCCACACATAAATGAGATCATACAGCATTTCTCTTTCTCTGTATCACTTGCTTCACTTAGCACAATGCCTTCAAGTTCCACCTACATTCTCACAAGTGTTAGGGTTTCCTTGCTTCTTATGACTGAGTAATATTTCATTGTGTATGTGTGTATATATACTTCTTTATCTATTTATCCATCAATGGACATTTAAGTTGTTTCCATGTGTTGGCTATTGTAAATAATGCTACTATGGACATAGGGCACAGGCATATTTTTAAATTACCACTTTCATTGTCTTTGGATATATTTGCAGAACTTGAATTGTTGACTGATATGGTAGTCTATTTTTAATTTTTTAAAGATCTTGCATACTGTTTTTCATAGATGCCGTACCAATTTACACTTCTACCAACAGTACAAAAGGGTTCCCCTTCTTTCCCATCCACACCAGTATTTGTTATCTCTTATCTTTTTGATGATGGCCAAAGAATGTCTTTCTAGTTGATCTTGGTATGAGGAGAAAATGAAATAATTAAGGTATGTTAGTCTACTCTGATAAATGTATGAACTGAAACTCAAGAGGCTACAGACAAATCCGCTTGCCCTTCTTCTTAAATAAAATCCTAGAATGGAATTGAAAGGCATGTAGAGTTTACTTGGAGAGAATAAGATGTATCTAATCTTTTTTCCTTGTTTGATAGAATTATTCTACTTCTTGGTCAGGAAAATATAAAAAGCAATTTTATATTTAAGCTTAAAGACATTTGACAAATTCTTTTTTGACCTGTTACAAACAAGTTTTATAAATACAGAGGAAATTGAAGAAAAAAGAAGAAATACAACTAAATTTGCTGAGCACCTATGTGTCAGTCACAGTGTTTGATGTTAACATACGTTGTCTTTTTTACTTCTCCCAGCCTTCTAACCAACCTCTGAGGAGCAGTATAACATAGGTGAATTCAAATACATGCTCTGGGACTCAAATACCTGCCTGGTTTATATTCCAGTTCCCTCAAGCTGTGTGACTTCAAATAAATTATTTAACTTCAATGTCCCTTAGTTTTCTTACCTGAGGCACATGAGGTTATAAATAAAATAGTTTATACCTTCATAGGGTTATCCTGATGATTAAATGAATAAATATCTGTAAAACCCCTTAGAATATCACCCGACACATGACACAGTTAGCAGATTTTTAAAAGCAATTATCAAATGTTATCTCAGAAAACTACAGCTCATTAAGAAATTTGCCCAAGGTCCCTTAGACATTGAAAACGGAGCAATGATTCAGGTCTATCTGAATTAGACCCATTTCCATTTATGATTTCAACACTTATCCTTTAAACCCCTTCACACTGAGCTGTATGGACTGCTGGACTCCGCTGAAGGTATCAGGTAATGGAACAAGTTACATCATAGCAGTGCAACCGACTAAGAACGCAATATTAGATATTTCCTAAATATTAGATAGATACTTAAAATTACTCCATCCTCCCCACCTCTGGCATGATTCCATGCAGTTCTGGCCTTCTGCCATGTTCTCTGACGCCTGCCTCTCCCTCTGTCTGTTACCTGCCCCCCACCCCAGCTACAGTCTCCCACCTTTACATCCCTAATACTCTCTTATGTTGAATGGTTTTGCTCCTCTTTCAGTTTGTGTCTTCAGGACTTCATCTGCCAGTTTCAAATAGCTTATCCAAATCTTTTTTTATTAAAAAGTTTCTTACTAAAAGCTTTTTTACTGAAGGTTTCTTATATAGAAGAAACTTTGGTGTCAACTGTTGAGATATCGTCCCACCTATTCATCGAATCATTTTTCTTCCATGCTTTACAAACTTTGATGCTTTCCTGTTCCCTCCAGAATAAAATATTGACTCTTTCTTGTGCTATCGAAGACTCTTTTAAATCTGTACATGAGCTACTTTTTCTAGTGTGCCCTTCATTATTTTCTAGTGTGACCTACACTATCATCACAGAGTTAATGATGATAGTGTAATTATTAGATGCTGGTGCATTCATTCTCTCAGTTATAACTTAGAAATAATATTCTATTGATGTTTGGAGAACTGATATTTTAAAATAAGTAAAAAATAATTATAGGTGAAGAAAAACTTTAAAACCACTCATGATATATACCACACAAAGATAAGCTGTATTACTCTTTCAATATATATCCTTACAATTATATTTTATGTATATAGCTACATGTATTTCATTTTATAAAATTTAAACTCATTTTATATGCTTCATTGTAACCTATTTGTAGGAAGTATAAAATAAATGATTTTCTAATCAATAAACATGTATCTATAATTTCATTTGTAATGCATGAAATGTGATAGAGACCCCAATATTAATTTTATCAATCTGTGTAACTAAATATGTAGGCTTTTCTCAGTTTTTGACAGTATAAATAAGAATGCTATAAAATTTCTTGTAGCCACATCATTACATTCCTCTTTATAATTTTTAGTGTAAATTTATAAATGAGGAATTAGTTGATTAATATATAGCTATAAAATTGTGTTTAATCAAACCCTAGGTAGGGCATTATGTTATCAGATTGTAAATATTTGTCCAATTTTTTGGTGAAAATTTTATCTTGTGTCTGTCTCCAGTGCTGCATAACTTCTTTGTAGCACCTAACACAGTTGAGTACTTATTCATATATATTTAAATATTTCAAGTTGATGAGATACGTTTTTCTTATGTATAACACTTAAAAACAATGATGATACTCTTGTGAAAAAAACTTATAGTTGACTGTAACTAAACATTGATCTCAGAAAGTAAAAACTTATTTTTGTGAAAAAGTCTGTCTTTGTGACTGTCTCAGAAGCAATTAGACATTAAGTGTGACATTAATTTAAAATTAGAACAGTGTGACATTAATTTAAAAATAGAACAGATTTTTCATGTCATATTTTCTTTTCATGTTGATATTAAATTTAGAAAGAATAAAAAGAATTATTAAGAAACACATAAGATTCTCATAAGCAGTCACAATAAGAAGGACTAGGTCATTGATTAATGATAAATTAAGAGTGAGTGATGATAGTGTAATTATTAGATGCTGGTGCATTCATTCTCTCAGTTATAACTTAGAAATAATATTCTATTGATATTTGGAGAACTGATATTTTATAAGATAGAAGCATGTCATATGGCTACATAGAAGGTAGCACTTTGGGTAATGCATATGGTCTCCCTACGATGCTGGAGTGCTGGTCAGTGGGCGGGTGATCCACAGTCCACTGTGGTCTGTTTGCCATAGAGGGAGGCAGGTCTAGAGTAGTGCATCTCTCTGAGTTGGCATGTTGGGATTGTGACCTGTCTGCTAGGGAGGTCCAGGGCAGATGGGTCAGGTCTGTGTCAGTGTGTCTACAGTAGTTACTGCATGAGTGTCCAGACCAGGCCTCCTTCTGAGCAGTCAGTGTCCAGAATAGCCTGCATGCATTTATGTCCAGTGTATCTGTCCCAATTCATGTGCATGGGTCTGTTCAGGAGTCTCAGAACAAGCTCTAAGTATTTCTAGAGTGCTCAATATGTTCTGGCCATCAAGTTAAAAGAATTCTCCAGGAAGTCAGAATATTACCCATATCTTTGTTTTATTCCAAACTTCCTCATAGGTTTATATAAAAACTGATGTCATCAGTTGGGAATGCAACTGTTATTCAGGAGAAGATACTACAAGAAGGCTCTTATTCCATTTCCTGTCCCTAGTGTGGGGGCAGGGAGTGAGACTCCACCCAAAGCCCAGGCAAGGCTAAGAGTTCTGAAAATGCTCCAGAAAGTTATCCCTATACTTTAATTATACTGTGAATAAGCACTTACAGAGTGTATTTTGATAGACTTTGGACACTTAAGTGTGGTTCACAAGGACTTCATTATGTGGCCCTGTGTTAGAGTGAGCTCCCCAAAGGTAGGCGCTGAAATAAGGATTTGAGCAGTTCTTTGGTCAGTGAAGGAAGCACTGGTACAGAAGCGGGGAAATGAGATGCACGAAGGAAGTCAACCAAGATGGGATATGTTTTCAAAGCAGTTACCACTGAAGGCAACTAAAGCTTAGTCCACTGAGGAAAAATCTGGGAATCATTGTAGAATATGTGCCACACAATTTTCCCACCGGTAGGGCAAGGGAGATAGGATATTTATACACCGCCTCTTAAGTCTTTGGTTGAGGGCAGTTCTGAGGGAACAGGGAGGGCTAATTTCCCAGCACTTCTGGTCTGCGATGTGGTCTCCATACTAATTGCCTGAGAAAAATCTAAAGAAGCTAATAAAGGAATATGGACAGTTCTTATCTGCTGCAGGTTCCTTCTTACTTCCCTGGTCTCACTTTCTTCTTACGCCACATGCTCTGGGAAGTCTTACTTGCTTGCTGGTCCTTGTGTTATTCAGGGTATTTATAGAATATATACGATATGCCAAGTACTTTGCTAGGCACTGGGGACCCACAAGGGGACCAGATAGAAATGGTCTCTGTCTTCAGAGACATAATGCTCTTCTTTCTTTCTAAAAAACTCTTTACTCCTTCACCTAATAAACTATTTAGAAATTACTCTATTGATCTTTATTCCCAACAAAAATGAAAGCTTGATGAAGGCAGATACCATTCCTGCCCAATTTACTGCTGAATTCCCAGTCATGCAAAGAGCTTGGCATAGAGGATGTGTCCAATACAGTTCAGCTGACTGTTATTCTGCATATAGTTATAAATGTGAAGCTTGGCTTGGCTAGAGTAGGGGTTCCTTGAAGGTACTCACTACACCTTATTCAGCTTTGTGTCTCTGGCACCAGGCGCATCTCTGATACATGGTAGATATGCAAAACTTCTTAAGAGAGTTGAATATTTAGAGTATATTGACCTAGATACACCAGCAACTTAAAATTATGTTTAATAAAGAATTGTCAAAAGAATTGGAAATACTTCATATGAAAAAGACAAGACTTAGAGGACATGCATTTGTCTTTAAATATCCTAGAGACTGGTAAAGTAGAGAGACACTGGGTTTGTTTTATCTATCCTGAAGTAAGAGCAATTTTAGAATAAATGAGAGACAGCTATCAAATTTATTGTATTTCTGTCAGGAGCAATGAGTTGCCCATCACTGGAGGTGTCCAAGCAAAGTCTGGAGATGAGATAGACAAAATTTACCAATGGTATGTGTGGTGAATATAAGTTCCTGAGAACTGAGATTCTCTGATATTTTTAGACAATTATAAAGTAATATATTGCCCCTTATAATTTTGCAAAGGGTTTTCTGCAGGGAAATTATGTCTATTTTTCTCAAAAAGGGCTTGTGTTTTCAACTTGTAGTTGGACTGCCTTATACTTTATAAGTGGTTTTCAGATAATCATTGCAGAGATCCTTTGAATAGGTATATCAAGTACAGTTATTCCTATTTTACATGAATGAAGACAGATGCTTATAGAGATTAACTTGTTTGTCAGAGTCACATATGTAGTAATTGATGCAAATAGAATTTGAACCCAGGTCTGTGCCTTCTTCTCCAGAGCTGTCTACCACACCATGCGAATTCTGTTATTACCGAGATAAGAAAGGAAAAACACAGTACTAGTGTTTTAAAATACTAATGCAAATCCCCTTTTACAGAAGGTCTCTGACAAGACCTTCATAATTTATAACTGTGAATGAGTTTAAGTTGTATGATGAAGAGCAACAGACAATGAAACACAAGATCCAGTCAAGAACACAGAACTCTGGTGCCCTGGCTTTCTGTTTGCCCACAGTATCTGACTGCTTTTCTTGGAAAGGAACTATAATGATGATTTTATATTCCTGGCCAGGAAATGTTTATAAATCATAATGTACCATTTACAAGTGATGTTACCTTATGAATATTAAAAGATTAGGAAATGACATTGGCTTTTGTCGAAAACCTTGAGTGACCCTGTAAGCAGACACAATAAATGATTGCTTTTATTGCAGTGCCCTCTAAATATTATTAAAACTTTTTATAGTAGGCAATAAATAATGGCAAACAAATGCTTGATTTATAGCAATTACAGTACAGATGAGTTGAATTCATGCACCTCACTGGAATGAAGATAATAGCTCAAAACACACGAGAAAGAGTCACTCAGTGAAATATGAGCTGATTTGCATGATCCATGTCCCCTGAGTAACCTGTAATTGGCTATTATGAAATGGCCTAAGAATTATTTGGTCTGCAAATAAGAGAAGTGGTACCAAATTACCATATAATCTGGATGGATATTTTTAAATTTCAACACCAAACCATTCTCGTGGCATGTACAATAGGATCTATGCCCCCATAGCTGAGATGAGTATCAACAGCTAAGCCTCATTTTTCTCTAACTCCTTTGAAAATGTTGTCTTTAAAAATTGATATCACTTTCATTGAATTCATAGGGAACATTGTACAAAATCATTTTCTTTCAGCTTCAGTAGGTATTGTATTCTTTCATAGCATAACCTTTTTAAGAATAAATTTTGGGGATGAGGTTGCACCAACATCATGGAATTCCCAAACTAACAAAATACATGTGTGGCTTTTTTATTCAGCAAAGTAACTCATATTAACATTTTAGATTTCAAGAAGCTTCAAATAAAGAATTGGCTTTCTTAAGGTTTTAAATATTTACCTAAGTCTCTCGTCGATCTCTCCCAATAGAAAACAACACTCAAACAATACTAATTCACAGGAAACATTTTTTTCTGTGGGATAAGCTGCCATGTTTGAAAAGCAGTAAAGGGAGCTGTGCCAAAACAGTATTTTATCCCAGACCGTCTGTCATGCTCCTGAAATCTCATTCTCATTATCACACAAATAACCCGAGGGAGAGAGCTAGTCCCACCGGCAAGGGGGATCCTCAGTGTTTATCCGAAGCTACTGTTACACTGGCCATAATGGGAAAAGGTATACCATAATTAAGAGCTGTAGCCAACTAATTAAGTCAAATTACATTTAATTATAAATCCAATAATCTATGCCAAAACTAGTTGTTGATAGCTAAGGGAAAAATAATACAGTTTTAATTAACTTCAATTACAGATTGCTATTTAAAGGTATGTTTTTTATTCAAACTATTTTTTATAAGATAAATACTATGGCCCTCTTCTAGCTAACATTTTGGTTTAGGAATAGAGAAATTTAAAAAATCCAATATTGTGTTAGCAAAGAAATTTTACCTTTAAAATTTATAAATTAATTATATTAATTACTAAATATTCCTAGAAAACTTGAAAGGAAACTATAAGGTAATACTGGTGCTGGATGATTATTTAATGCACTGTCAAAAAATATTCCTAAAACAAATTAAGAAGGATATGTAAAACTGGAATGGTCAACAGTGGACTTGCTAAATAATAAGATGGAAAATAAGTTGTGCATAATGAGACAATTTGAAGCTATGTAATCTCCATGCAAGTTATCTAGGGACAAATTAATAACTGTCTTCAAATAATTGAAACATGAAAATAAGGAACTAAGGGAACTGCTGACAAGCAGTTTTGAATATTTGCCATGGATTTGAGCAAGATTACATTGAAAATATTAGTTTAACATAAGACACTTACTAATCATAAAGATAATGTTATATAATCTGCAGAAACTATGAAACTTTTATCTCTGGGTATTTTTAAAAATAATGTGTGGGAGAGCAGGGGGAGGAGGGGGGACCTTTGACAAATATATCTATATATATTTGACAAATATATCTATATATATTTAATATTCAATCTGGAATATCAAGAGACCCAAACATGAATAAAAACTGTAAATGTCTCTTTCCCTCTGGTGTTGCTTGAATTTAAAAATCTAGTTTTGGCTTACTATGTATTTATTTAGGGCTAAATCCAAGTTGAAATACAAGTGCACATTTCTTCTAGGTAAGAAATGTGATAGGCCATATATAACGTAACTACAGAAATCCAAAAGAATGCAAGATCTCAAAATTCTTTGCTTAGCCCATACCTATGACTTTTGTTAATATCCACATAGCTTATAAATTTGCTTCTCCAACCTAGAACTCTTTTCAGGGTTGCAGACCATATTTTAGCTTCCTACTTAATATCTCATGCACCAAACTAAAACTAGCTAAAGCAGAATTTGTAATCTTCCCCCCAAACCTGGCCTTCCCCTGTATTTCCTATCTCAATAGGTGGCACCAATATCCAACTAGTTATGCAAATCTGAAACCTAAGAATCATCTTGACTGCTTACCTCTCATTTCAACCTATAAGGAATTTCCCAAACAATTTCAATAGCCCATCTTTACTCTTGAAAAACTTAAATTTACCCAGTTTTCCTCATGTTGCCTCAGAATACACTAGCCCTCATTACATTTTCCTTCATATAGACTATTGTAATACATTATTTCCCTACATTGAGCTTTTTCTCATTCCAATTCATTCCAGATACGACATCATATATTTTTATAAACTGAATTTTATCATGTAATTTCTTTGCTTATACTTTCCAAAGGCCATTAGAATTAAAACTACATTTTTAAACAAGTGTCCAGGGTCTTTCATGATCTGACCCCGTGTAGTTCTCCAACCCGATCTTTAAAGGACTCTCCTCGCTGTCTTGGGGGAAGCCTTCATTCAGATTTTCAAACGAGACATTCTCTCTCCTGCCTTGTGGATACTTTGCGTGTGCTTCTCCCTGGCCCGAGTGCTTTCTAGCTGCCCACTGCCTTACTTGCAATTGATTAGCTTCTACTCATTCATCAGATCTCAGCTTAAATAACACTCCATTAAAAAAAAAACTGTTCATCACCACTAGTATTTTTCCTTTGTGATTTTTTTTACTTACATACAATTCAGTGGTGACAAATAAATAATGTGAAGATGAATTTTTGGTTTAATGTGGTGTAAAGTATATGCATTTATCTCTTCTCCAGTCCCTAAACTATCATTCAAAATGTATAAACACAGAGAAACAAAGAGAATAGGACATGAGTCAATAGTAGACCAGAGAGTTAAACCAATGGATAAAGGACTGAAAGTGAACTGAATGTGTAGAATCTGTTTTAGCAGAGGAGGGATTACTATCACCTTACAGGTCTTTGATAGAGATGGCAAAGAAATATGGGCTCATGGGCACCTGCAGAAATACAGAGGGTCTCAGGAACTGAAGCCACCAAGTATCATGGAAATAGGGTGAGATGAGGGGCATGAAACAGAATTGTGTGAAAAGCTGTATAAAAAGTTGTTGGACAACCCAGATGCCACTTCCTACTTCACGCACATTAAACAGCCAGATGATGAAACCTTTATCTACCTTCAGATGAAACCAGAAAGGTATTGTGTCTAGACTCAGAAACACCAGACACAGCAGAGATCAGGGATGAAACTCTGCACTGATAATGAGAATAAGTAAGAATCTACACATGGAATTGTGAGAATCCTCTCAGCTCCCAGAGTGCAGGCTGAAGTGGATAGAATAGATGGATAGAATGGATAGAATGGATATTCCATCCATGGTGAAATGGACAGAATTTCACCAGGCAAAAGATGTGAGTTTCTCAATTCTAGAGGGATGGATCAGCTCTAGATAAATAGCCTGCAGATAGTGACATTTGTTGATTCCTAAATCTTGTAAAATAACTTTGTCTCTACATTATCACGTTGCTGAAAGCTTACCAGCTAATAAGTCACGTCCATGTATACATAGTTTCGAATAAACTTTTTGATGCCTTACTCTTAAATTTATTGATAATCAAGAACTATCAAATAACTGAGGAATGTATACTACATGGAAAACTAAGAACAAATAAACAACATGTATAAAGGACACATGCACGAAGCCAAAGGGGAGTAGGATCGAGGGTGGGAGGTGGGGATGGGTGGGACAGGTGGAGTGGTGGGAGGAAAATGGAGACAACTGTACTTGAACAACAATAAAAAATAAATAAATAAACAGAGGCATTTACAGGAAAAAGAAACAGAGCAGGCAACAGAAGAACATGTTTTAGAAAACTCTCTGATTAATTACTTCAAAAGTAGAATGTGATGCTGCATATGGAAACAAGAATTCAAGAAACAATCTGGGAACAGCAGCAAGTTGGGTAATGAAAAACATGATATCCAAACTAAAATAATCAATAGAAGGTTTGGAAGATGAAGTCAAAGAATCTCCCAAACTCTAGATTAAAAAAAAAAAAAAAACCCTGTGGACATGAGAAAAGATTAAATCAGAGAATTAATTTGGAAAGACTAACATCTGACTAAAGGAGTTTAAGAGAGAACATAGAAATTGGAAGGACAGAAATTATCAAAGAATAATACAAGACTATAAAACTACCTCTCAGAATTAAAGAACATGAGCTTCAAATTTGACATAATCCAACAAATTCTTGGGGCAGGTGGGAGGGGTTTGGTAGGGTAAAGCTTTAAGATAAAGTACCTTGTGCCTGGGCTGGTGTGGCTTAATGGATTGAGTGCTGGCCTGTGAACCACAGGGTCACTGATTTGATTCCCAGTCAAGGCACAAGGCTGGGTTGTGGGTCAGGTCCCCAGTAGGGGGTGTGCAAGAGGCAACCACACATTGATGTTCCTTTCCTCTTTCTTCCTTCCTTCCCCTCTCTCTAATAACAAATAAATAAAATCTTTTTTAAAAAGATAAAATACTTTGTAATTTCGTAATGCTGGGAATAAGAGAAGTTTGTAACAGCCAGATCACAAAGAATTCATCCTGCTTCAGAGATTGGCAAGGATGATGATTCATGATTTATGGTTAGCCTCATTTATTTCCTGAACTAACCTATAAATAAGTGTGCAAAAATATATACACAGCAAGGATACAAGTAAGCAGGTATGAATTTCTTAGCTCTTCTCAGAGGTTTACTGGCAGTGTTATGGTCACGGCAGCCCACGAGAGGTAAGGACTAACCAGGCTGAAGGAGCTCAGATGCACAGGCTTACTGGCGCAGCAACGCTGGGCCAGCACGGGGCCACGCTAGCACTCAAGAGTCCGTAATTAATAACCACATGATGAAAGTACTGCTGTGCCACAGTCCCACACTTTCGTTTTCTGTCTCTTATTTCCCATTAAACCAACATCTGGTTGGCCATAGCCTCCTAAAAAAGATGAAGGCGTGGGAAATAAAATAGCACCAGATATCTCAAACATAAGAAAAAGCAATTGAAGCAAAACCTTCAAAATTCTCAGAGAAATTGATTTCTGACATAGACTTTGTAGCGGATGTGATGGGAAATAAAGTGCAAGGGTAAAATAAAGACTTTTCAGACATCTAAGTCCTCAAAAATGTTGCGTGCATAAACACATTTTTAGGAAGCTGAAGAATATACTTCAGCAACAAAGACCAGGATTTAGGATATAAGTAACAGGGATTCTCCTACACATCAAAGATCAAAAGGGATTTTTTAGGAAATGGCAAGGAAAAAAACCTCAGGACAAAAGCTATGCACAGATTCAAGTATGAGAACAGAAAGAGCCAGCAATAAATCAGAACTGATGATTAACTAATTTGGCCTTATAGAAAACACTATAACTAAGAATATTGAAGAGGAATTACTAATTTCAGAAAAGGTAAAAACAAGTACAACAAAGAAAATGTAATCATGTTATTTTGCTCAGGAGTCAATATTATTGATATTGTCATAATCTTATGAATATTGGGATATTCATAATCTTATGAATATTGGGATATATGCAAGAGAATGTAAAGTGTAAGATGACTAATTATCTTCTATTTTTTTAAATATTTTATTTATTTATTTTTAGAGAGAGGAGGAGGGAAGGAGAAAGAGTGGGAGAGAAACATCAATGTGTGGTTGCCTCTCATGGGTTCCCCACTGGGGACCTGGCCTGCAACCCAGGCATGTGCCCTGACTGGGAATCAAAGCAGCAACCCTTTGCTTCACAGGCCCGTGCTCAATCCACTGAGCTATACCAGCCAGGGCACCAATTATCTTCTAAAGTATACATTTATCTTTTTGTCTTCTAAAATGTGCATTTATCCTTTGATCCTGTGATATCATTTCTAGGAATCTGTCTCAACGAAAATATTGTAAAAATTTAAGTGACTTATGCTCAAGGTCATGTATTCTTGACATTATTTATATTGTCAATCATATCCAAAAGTGGATATGATTTGATTGTTTTTAAATAAAGAACTCATTCAACAATCTATGATACATTCTCACAATGAAATATTATGCAGCTATAGAAATGGAATAAGGAAGATCTCCTAGACATATTGTTAAATGACAAAAATCAATGTAGAGATGTTATTCTTTAAAAAAAGAACTTAATCATCATTTTTTTAATTCCTCAAGAAATAAACAATGCAAGCTAAATCACCATTGCATGAAACCATTAGAAGAAGGTTTAATATTGAACTTTATAGTAGCAAGATTAAGAGTCATCCCTGGCATCCAAGTTTCAAGCACAGCCCCCACTCAGTCTGGGGAAACCAGATCTTACGCACACATTATATAACTCTAGAAGTCTAAAGAGAAAACTTCAGCCACCATTTTAAATTCAATTTCTAATTTTACTTTTCAATCACAGTTTACATTCAATATTATTTTGTATTAGTTTCAGGTGTACAACATAATGGTCCAATAATCATATGCTTTATGAAGTGATCCCCCAATATTTCATGTACCCACCTGACACCATAGTTACAATATTATTGACACATTTCCCACGCTATACTTTATATTCCTGTGATTGTTTCATAGCTGCCAATTTGTACTTCTTAATCTCTTCACCCTTCTCACTCCGCCCCCCGACCTTCTTCTCCTCTGGCAACCCTCAGTCTATGTGCTGTGTCTATGACTCTGTTACTATTGTGTCTGTTCATTCATTAAATTCAGTTGTTAAACTCTTCTTGGCTTATCTGAAAACTTTCACATTAGGTAGTACATCCTACTTCATAATACATGCACCTGTTTGATGGAGTACTATCAATGTTTTAATTGATGTCACTGAGGATAATTGATGCTCCAGAAATATGCAGCTTATCTCTTCTGTAGTTTGGCACACCTTGTGCCTTTCTAGATCAAAATTTTAACCCACTTATTGCACATACATGAGTGAACAAGTGAATGAGAGAGGGAGGGAGAGAGAGAAGAATCAGCCAACATAGCCAACATTTTCTAAAAGCTTGATAATTAAAAATAAGATTGAGAAGAGAGTCTAAGATGATACTACACATGTCTTTTTTGTTTGGTTTAATTTTAAGATGAAAAAATTAGGATTGTTAGTGACTAAGAAAAAGTAAGTGGCAGAATAGTATTGGAATATGAGAAAAAGCAAAAAGGTTTAATGGTGCACTATGAAAATGAGAAGAAAATAGGACAGAAAAGGTTGCTGAAAATATAGTAGCTCAGTAAACTGACGATGGAATGCAAATATTCAATCAGATTATCTCCAAATCAAAATAGGTGGACACATTTTATATCTAGCTCCCAAATTCTAATCTTCCCACTTGAGAGTTGGTCTACCTTTCTAGACTGTCTAGGCCTATTTTAATTTAATTTCACCTGTGCAAAAATATAGTAGCCAATATTTATTTAGTACTTACTATATAGCAAACACAGTGCCAAGTGCCAAGAATGTATTAACTCAAGCCACCCCCTGACTAACGTTGGGTAGCATTTGTATCTCCATTTCACAGATTAGGTAACCAAGACAGAAAAGCTAAGTAACTCGTACAAGTCAGACATCTAATAAATTGTAGAACCAAGATTCAAACACAGGCATTCTAATTCCAGAATTTGCATGGACACTAAACCCTAATATGAGCAGTAAGTTTTGATACCTTATAAATTATTTTTGTTAAATCTTTAGAATATTCATCTGTTTTCTAACTTCTAACATCTTTAAAACAACAGCAAACTGAAGCAAATGAAGTAGAATGAATGTAGAATGAATAGAATAAAATCATTTTTAAAAATAAAACAAAAAAATTATATTAATAAAGTTCCATAGGCCATTCCTAAGAGAAAAATCATATTCTTGTGTGTAATTTACCCATAGAAATCTAACTGGTTAATCTCAGAATTATACAAGATGTCTGGTTAGGGTCCTAAATGATCTATGAAAAATTTGTTTCACATATAAATAAATTTGATTGTGTTAATAATGGTCATTAATCAATGCCAACAATGATCAAGTAAAATTTGTGACTTCTATTAATAACTAAACAACATTGGTATTTTCTATTACTGAACAAGGATTATATTAAACATTAAATTGCAAAAGCTATTTTTAGTCATAATATGCATAGGTTTTTATCTTATTAGCCCTGATATATAATGATAATAGGTCTGATAGTTATAACTAAATTGCTAGATGTAGTAAATATTCTGCTGTAAATCTTTATGGCACTGATAGCTTTGGACATTATCATGAGAGATCATTTAATTACATATTAGATATTTTTCTATTTGCAGAAAAAAATCTTATTCTTTACTTCCTTTTCCCCTTAGTGTATATATTAAAACCTAAATTAGTTAACTGGTTAAAAAACTCAAGAACTTTTGATTTCCTTTTAAATAGAATAAAACATTCTTATGTCTTGTAATGTTGCTATCAACTAAATCTCTTAAGAATAATATACCTGACCTGACATTTAACTCAGCACTAAGTAAATTATCTTAGTTTCATTCCAATTTACATTGGGAGGCTGGTGTTTGTAGGTTAACTGAGAGTTCATATTTTAAAGGTGGCAAATTTCTGAGTTGAATGGACTCACTCATAGAAGACTTCTGCTTCTACCTGGAAAAGACTAGCTTTAGGGCAGACAATGCATCTACTAAAAATCACCAGAATATCCAGACTTATCTATCTATAAATATATATATTTGAGAGAGCAAAGGGCTGCCAAGGCAATACGACTTGAAAAACTAAGATCCCAGAGGAAAGACAACCGCAGAGATGTGAACCAGTATTCTGTGAAGTCACTTCTTTCCCATAAGCGTCTCTGTATCTGGGCTCTGATTCAGAAACTCTCAACTCAGGCAGAGAGCCCTGGTGAAGAGGTAGAGACTCCAACAGAGCACAGTCTCACAGACTAGAGAGACAAACGTCGGAAGATTTGGGCCCTGTGATTAGAGGGGTAGAGATCCAGGTGAGGGGGGAGGCACACTGCAGCCAGCCCAGTGCTCAGTCACGTTCCCCTCTCAACATCTGCCCTACTTTTAAGCTTCTCAGAGAAAGTGGCTAAGAAAACTAAACAGAAAACCACTGAAAAGCAGAATGGAGTTAGAAATAATTAATAAAATCAGCAAACTCACTTCATCCAAGTTTTATCAATGAATTCCTGTGTTGAAGGAATTATGGGCTGAGGAGTGTCTCCCACCTCAAATTCATATGTTGAGGTCCTAACCTCCAGTAGCTCAAAATGTGACTGTACTTGGATATGGAGTCTTTAAGGAGATAATTAAGTTAAACGAAGTCATTGAGGTGAGTCTGAATGCAATACGACTAGTGTCCTTGTAAGAAAAATAGATTAGGACAGAGAGACACACAGGCAAAAGACCATGTGAGACAGTGAGAAAACAACAATCTACAAGCCAAAGAGAGAGGCCTCAGAAGAAACCAACCCTGTGATCCCTTGATCTCATGCTTCCATCTCCAGAATTATGGAAAATAATTTTTTTTTGCTTTTAAATTCTGTACAACTTTGCTAGGGCAGGCCTAGGGAACTAATACATTCTATATGCCAGCAATGAATAAAAATTGTAAACTTTAAAACAGTGGCATTTCAATAACACCAAAAGTCATTAAAACCTAGGAATAAAAATAATCAAACTATTTTTTCCTATGTGTCCCAGTAGCCAAAAAATATTCGCTTGAATCCTACTTTTGGGGGGCTTTTATGTTTTCTGAGTCACAGAAAACAGAAGTTGTCCCTATAAAGTCCAGAGTTTCCAGCTTCTTTTTTCCCAGGCAGTAATTATCATAAAACTCTCCAATGCTTCCTTAATTGAAATGGCCCTGGAAACATACAGTGAAGGCTAAGAGACAAAAATGACAAAAGTATTGAAAGAAAATACATAAAAACATGTTCACAATTTTCATATTGTGACTATCTTCCTAAATGAAATATGAAACACAAACCATTGTGGAAAATATTGTCAGATTTTATATCATGAATATTAACATTTTCTGTTTAATGACAATCATCTTAAAGAACAACTAAAATATTGGGAGAAAATATTTGCAATACATACACTGTGTTTCAGTGAGTGGATAAGGAGACTCTCAGTCCTCTCTCTCAAATGAGATCATGTGGACAAGATGTTAATATTCAGAGAAGTGATGTGTTAAGCCCTGGGGATAAAGCAGAATTATCATCATCCATAATCCAATGGTGGAATGTTTGAATAAGCAAATGGTTAAAGTGAGTTGTTATAATAAAGCTGTGAACAGATTTTTATGGGTACATAGAAATGGAAGGGCCTAATATGAATTGGGGTCAGTCGGATGTGATGGAGAGAAGAAAGCAAAAGGTGAGAAATAGTGTGACACAGAAAGCCTATCAGCCACTTCCCAAAGGCCGAGGAAGAAGAAACTAGCCAGATCAGTTGGAAGGACTCTGGGACAAGGCAATGATGTATGTATGAACTAAGAAAAGACATTCCAGACAGAGAATAACTTGTAAATTGATGAGAATTAATTCCTGATCTAACTCCAGGTTCATTAAGTAATTACTTCTAACATTATTGTACATTTATTCCCCACCCCCAAGTACTGGCCTATTCCTTCTCTCTTTAAGCATTCAGCTCTATACCTGCTTTTATAAATGAGGTCTCAAATACGTACTATGCCATTTACCTCATATGCAGAAGCCACATCACAGGCAGAGTAGGTAATTCTTTCAAACAGTCACAGCAATTTCTAGAGTGTTTACTTGAAATTTGTTTATAAACACAACCAGCTGCATTAGAAAAACAAGAGCAATGGCAATTGCAGTTTTTATTCATTTTGTTTCAAAATTACTCATCTGATAAGTGGACCTCAGACAAAGGGCTGAAAGTAGTTTCAACTCTTTAACAGTTAAGGAGTAATTATATTTAAACAGTCCTAAAATTATTTTGGCCCTTTGAAGGCAACTGAGAGGCTGATGTGGCTCCCAGTGAGAATGAGTTTGACACCCCTGGCCTAAAGTATTAGTGAAAATATAAAGCCCTAGAATTAATTTAGTCACCAAATATTTGTTAATTATCTTTAATTCAGCTATCATTGGAAAATAAATCTCCTGGATATTTCTTTCAAGTATACTATAGTTCTATGCAATTTCTCTTTTCTAAAAAAAAAAATGATATCTTATATCTGTAAAGAATTCAAATTAGCTAATTTAAAAATGTAAAAATCAACCATGTAAAAGAAAATTGGTTATAATATATTTTCAATATTTCAATTGACATATAATCAAAATACTGCATGTGCTCAAAAATGTGTCTTCTGCAAAAAATATAATGCACAAATAACATAATAAAAAAGCAAACTGACTACATGTTACATTATCCTATCTTATTTTGTAAATGGAGCTGAATATTGGCAAATAACCAGGTTTAAAAGCAAAAGGTGGCATGCCAATTTAGCTGATTATCACCTATCATAGGATTAATAATGAATACCTATTTTAAAGCACCCTAACTCATTTGCATACCATGTTAATTTCTCTTTGTTTGCTCTACTCTGTGATTTTATGTCCACTAGAGCTGTAAGTTTTGTTAAATGTCTACATATGGATTTACTAGTAATTTAATCTTTAACATGTCAGCTTTCCAAATCACATTAACCCCAACATATTGGAGTACCTACATCTAAAGAGTCATCATATTGACAAAAACAAAAACATTCTGTTGCTTCAAACTTATATATGTTGTTAGCATCAGTGAATTTAAACTTATATAAACATATGGTCAAATAAAAATACAATTTAGCAAATATTACAAAGATAATAAACATTTATGTCAATGTACTATACATAAATTCTTTAAGAGGATTTTGAACATTCAAAATTCATTTTCAAATTGAATGGGTTATGGTTTTTTGTCTAGGGAAATGTACTTAGTCTCCAGGGAAATATAGGCAAACAAGTCTATTCTGCTTGTGTCTAGCAAAAATGGCAAGCTGGTATTTTCCAATTCATTTTGTTTCTGCAGCTGTGGAGCAAATGTTTGTCCCTTCCTCACCCTCACAAAACTGAGCCGATATATTTTCCTATAAATTAATAATGACTAATCTCAAATGGGCCCTAAGTACTATTCAGGTCTTCTATTGTCTCTAGTCAACTTTTTCCCTTTTGATAACAATTGTTTAAATTAATCACCCTTTCCTCAAACATCCAATCCCCTTCTCTGCCTTACCTTTCTTTATTATCATAGCAAATAATCTCACCACTTATTTTACTAAGAAAATACTGAGCCACTTGATGGGCATTCCTTCATCATCAAATATACAATCCACCTATATCAGCACCTATTCTGTTTTCTCTCCTCTTTTTGCACTTAGAACATTTCCCTCCAGCTACCTTAGTCCAATGACTCTCTTTATGCTTAAATCTCTTCCACTCCTGCAGTTTCAATAATCCACAGTATTGGTTCTCTCTTCTCTCTATGAAATGTTCAACCCCACACCCAACTTGATTCTTTCCTTCAAGTGTTTAGATATTCTCCTATTCAAAAACAAAACTAAGCAAAACCAAAACCTTCTCTGGGTCTCACATTCTCTTTATTCCCATCTCAACCAGGTTTTCTAGAAGAGTTGTCTACACCCACGTTTCTTTCCCCATTTCCTCAAACCCCTAACCCCAAACCCTCCTCAACCACTCTAATTTGACTCCCTTGGTACTCCATCAATAAAGTAATATCTAATTTTATTGATAGTCTTTACATAGTTTAATCCAAAGGGTAATTTTTAGTCCTCATCTTTCTTTATTCAACACTTGATAATTTGTTGAGCACCTACTATATTCTAGGAGTATTCTAATCACTTAGGGCATATCATAGAGTAAAACAAAGACCCCTGCCCTTGTTTATATTCTTGGACATGTCTCTGCAGCATGAATGCCCTTAACCAATCATCTCTCCTTGAATCACTTTCTTCCCTTATAACAAATATCAGCTGGTTTTCCTTCTACTTGGTGGGCATTTCCCCCCTGGTTTATCCTGTTTTAACAGATAATTAAGTTATTAAGTTTGTCAAATTTCAATCCTAGGTTCTCTTCTCACTCACAATAGTCTCCTCTCTGAAATCTGGAACCACATATCCAGCTATCTACTTGGCCTCTCCTCTTGGGTTGTCACGGTTACCCTATATTCAGCAAATCTCAAACTGAACTGATGAGATTTCACCCAACTTAGTGCTTTCTAGTTCAGATAATGGCACCACTATCTACCTACTTATATAATCTTGTTATATTTCTTTTCAATTCAATGTCAAGTCCTGTCAATTGTTAAATTGTATCCGTAAATGATTAAATACCAAATATTTAAATAAAGCTGAAATGTTTTTATTTTCAGTTAATTAAATATTTTATAAAAATTTATAATGTTCAATTCTAGTAGTCAATATATATCTAATTACCAACATAAAGAAAATCTATATTATACTTTCTGTATATCTAGATCCACTTCTATGCAAAATAAGAATAATATGAATTTTTAACATTGCAAAATGTTCTTCAGCCACCATTTGCTACTTTGCAAATATAATGCTAATTCATAAACCATAAATTGGAACACAAAGAAAAAACAAACAAATGGATGCTGTGCACTACTGGGAAATGATACTTCATTATGCAAGAATGTACTGCATTCACGCTATTTGAGAGAAAGGATTTGACAAGTTAATTAATTTTACTTTTCTCTTACCTAAGTGCTTCCATGGCTCAAAACCTCCCCACGTTTCCCAGCCATTTTCATCTCTGATGTAAGCAGCAAGCAGCACACAAATCTTTAAGGTATGAATGAAACCTTTTGCTTCAGGAACTTAGGGCACAATACATGCAGGAGCATTTCCTGCATCTCAGTTGGTGTCTGTTAATCAGACCTGATATTTATAATTATAGGTAGTCCTAGTGCTATACTAAGGCTGATGCAGGCCAAATTCTTGAGTAAATAGAGGGGCCTAGTAGTTTAGTAAGTGTGTGTGTGTGTGTGTGTGTGTGTGTGTGTGTGTGCGTGTGTGTGGTGTAAAGGGTGTTCTCAAGAATGAGGCCAGGGCAAGGGCTCTTTAGTTTGTGTCTAAGGTGAAGAAGAATGAAATCTTCCCTTAGAAGGGCTTACTTAAGACAGACATGTGAAGATTGACTAGGAATCAATCATGCCAAGAGGTGGGTGAGGTGGAGAGTGACAATCTAAACTGAGGGAACATCAGATTCTCTGTGGCAGGAGAGCTCGTTGTTTGTTCTGAACTGAAAGGAGACCAGTGGCTGGTGCGCAGAGCAAGGGGAGCAGCACCAGTCTCAGCTGTCCAGAGGCAGCCAGTGATAACAAAGATGCTAATGGTCACAGCAGATTGTTCAGTTATCTTTCTCAGCCCAGCATGTGTAAGACAGAACTGAATAAATCTTCAGGTTCTTAGACATGAGGAGGACAAGGTCTCAAAGAGAGACACTAGATCTCCTTCTAATGAAGTGGTAGGGCTTAGAGTTATCAATTTGAAATTTCAAAGATATATGGCAATAACTGTCTTGAGCTAGTGAAATGGGTCATGATGAGTCTAGAAACTTATTTTAAAGATGGTTCTAACAAATGCAGAAAAATTGCCATATGTGGATATTCAATACAGTGTTGTTTTTAATGTTGATATACCTGGAAAGAGCCCGGTCCTGCTGGTGGACTGAGGTAGGGATGTCTTGATGGTGCAGGCACCTTCACAGGC
Organism: Carollia perspicillata; assembly: GCA_004027735.1. Classification (NCBI taxonomy): domain Eukaryota; kingdom Metazoa; phylum Chordata; class Mammalia; order Chiroptera; family Phyllostomidae; genus Carollia; species Carollia perspicillata. Next base: position 27,158 of record PVKM010004542.1, read on the forward strand.
CTCTCCTACCAGGAACCAGTTCCTCTCCTTGTGCCAGTTGTCTGGCTTCTGAATTTGGAATCTTTTCCTTACCCTTCCTTTGGTTCTCATACACAGTCCCTCATGTGGGCACGAACTGACTTCAGAGGCACTAAGTAGGGAATTCTAGTATCCCCCATATCTTGGACCTAAAACCGTCATCCTATTTTCCCTTGGAATTTACTTAAGACAAATATCCTTTTAATCCCTCAAGACACTTAGGCTCTAATGCCCCCCCCACCCTTTCAATTCTCCCTAAAATAAGTGACTTTAGTGATTCATTCATTCTAGAAGACCACCAGTAAATCCTCTGAAAGAGTATCTTCAATGCACCTAAGGTATTTTGCCCTCTTAGTAAAAGTCCCCAATAAATTTCAAGTTACCTAGATCTTCCCTTCTAGGGAAAACTATGACAGCTACTTGCATTTATTCCAAAGTGACTTTGTTGATAGAGCATAAAAAAGATACATATTTAATTATCAGCAGGGCATTATAAAAAGTATTACAGCAATCATGAAAATAAAAATTCCATATTTTTTGGTAAAATGCATTTCATTTAACTTATGTTTTTCACTAGCCTCGCAAGTGCTCTTATCAAAAATATTGGGTTGATAAAAAATATTGGATTGGGCAAGAACTCCATTTAGTTTTTTCCATAGAATAAAAAACACATCTTTCATTTCCACCAATAATTTTATTGATTTGGATATTTTGAGTATGTTGGCTATCTCCTGCGATTGGCTACTAGTGGGTAGAGCCCAGAGGTGCTGCTAAACATCTTCCAATGCATAAGACAGCCCACTGCAAAGAATTACTTGGCCAAAATGTAAATAGTACCAAGAAACTTCACAAAGCACTTTTGACACATTTGACCAGTCACAGCACCTCTCCACAACACTGTACAAGTCTTTTTTTTTTCATTTCAACTGCATTTTTACCTCTCTTGAAATAATAAAGCATAATAAGTGGAAATGTTGCATATTTTCTTCCATCTTCAATATTAAAATAGCTGCACAAAATTCCCCAATTTTGATAAGTGTTTTTAAGTGCATGCTGTTATGGCAGCTGTCAAAATACAACCTAACAAACTTGTTTCAAGTTAAGTTAAAGACAACTAAGCACTACTAGAGCCATCATACAGAAAACAAACAAACAAACTTTTTGGCCAACCCAACACATGTGTCTATGGAAATTGGTACTAACTTTGCTTTAAATTTTTCTAAATCCAACTCTGGCAAAGCTGGAACTTCAGCCTGGCTTGTCCAGTGATGGAAATGTCTTTAATTGAAATTGCTGTAACTCCCAAATCAAACGTGTGTAGTAACAAGATCTAAGCAAGAAGCCTCAGAATATAGTAATACGGGGAGAGGGTATAGGGGGCATAAATGGTAATGGAAAAAGTACAATAAAAAATAATGTAAACAAAAAAGAATGTAGTAATACAATCATGTGTCTCAACCTGAGATTCCAGGAGAGAGAAGGAGCAACGAGCAAGAGCTGGAAGCAGGCGCTGTGGGGACAGCAGATGAGGATTTCGAGAGGCATTCAGTGCTAGTCCGCTGCATCGTTATTGGGTGCAGCGTGTGGATGCTTGCCTCATCCATCCTGGTAAGTTATGACTGTCGCCCTTTCTTAGAGAATAAAACAGGGACACTCTGAATGCCTGAGAATCTGAAGGTCAAGCTATGCCAACTCCCAAAGATAACCAACCAACCTTCTCACCTACCTCCCAGCATTAAACCGAACTGGGGAAAGATGCTGGTGAATATTAAGAAAATCACTCAGAAAACCCATGGTAATTAGGGCAGCCATGTGACACTACATCAGGGTTTCATTTTGTTTGTTTGTTTATAGTGGTGATATGCCCAGCACCAGATTAGTACCTCTGTTATCTAGTTCTGAGCAGCAAGCTGCAGGGTCCTCAGTAAAAAGATTTATAATCCAAGAGTCTCATGTTAGCAGCTGTTTTATGTGAAGCCAGATGTCGACAGGGAAAAACATGCCCAGGGACGTATTTAAAAAAATAAAACCTGTCTCTGTGCCTTCCCAAGGTAAAGCTTTTTCTTTTTAAACAATTGTTTTTCCATTTAAATTAGAGAAACGCCTACTCCATCACCTCCCCTTAAGCTTTATGATGAGGTAGTTTGCCTCTTTAACCTGGATCTTTTCTCGAGATTTTTCTATTCAGATTTATAATCGTCTTCAGTAAGTCTGAGAATGTCAGTGTCTCTTTGTGTCCTTCTGCTTGGCCCACGGGCTTTCTGGATCTTTTCTCTGACATTACTCTGTAGACTCCGGCAGCTGGCAGGGACTCGGCGGCTGAATGACTCAAGCTGGAGCTTACGCTCTTGCTCCAACCACTGGAGCTGATGCTGGTGTCGACCTCTGTCCTTCATTCTCATCACACGCTGCACGGAAGTACTGTCAGGTCCTCTCTCTCTCTCTCTGTCTCTCTCTCTCTCTCTGTCTCTCTCTTCTTTCTTTCTCTCTCTCTCTCTGTACCTTGACACCTGAAAGAGCTTCCATCTCAATTCATCAACCCAAACATAGAAATTCCTTTTCTTGTCCATATATCTTCATATTGTTTCGTGGTTGTGGTGTACTCTAGTACACAGGGATCACCTTGCTTCCAAAGTGTGCATTCCCTTGTCTGCTCAAACAAATTAGTGTGCTCCTCTCGATTGACTCACGTGGCACAAAAGTTAGCTTTTGTGCCAAAGTGTGGGCAGACCCAATTAACTCTATTGACTGAAGTGCAGGGAGAAAACACACACAAGAAATGGCATGTATCACTGTGTTTTCTAAAGTGTTTCTTTTCTCATTTTTCCTGGCAATGTATATAGATCTAATTGGCATTCTGTTTAATGCATGTGCACTGGAGCGTACAATGTTACAAAGGACAATGACATCAGCCCCGATTACACAATCCATAGGAGATACTCCAGGCAGGACATAGCAAAAAGGGAGAGAGAAGAGAAACATTTAACAATTGTAATTATCATGGTCTATGGTATCGCTTTACTGTCTCCCTCTTCAGTCTCTTAGGTGGTATATTTTTAAAGGTCTTTCTCCTCACTGTCATCTCTATAAATACTGTACATACCATAGCATAGCAGGATAATGTGTTGAAATATTATTATCTATATTCGATCCCTGTCATAGTTCTGGAGCCTGGGTTGTCCAAGGTCAAGGCACCAGCAGATTCAGTATCTGGTAAGAGTCTGCTTCCTGGTTCATAGATAGCTATCTTCTTACTGTGTGTTCACATGGCCATAGGAACAGAATTCTTTGAGGTCTGTCTTCTACACTAGTCCTGCTCATAAGAGCTCTGCCCTCATGACCTAATCACCTCCCATAGCCCCGTTTTCAAATAACATCACATTTGGCATTAGGATTTCAAATTATGAATTGCAGGGAGGGACACAGACATTTAGTTCAGAGAGGGCTCCTCCATTTTCCCATTTTCCTCCAACACTTAAGAAGCTGTTTGGCCCTGAATCAGTTGTCTATAGTGAGCAGTCATAGCTTTCATACTTCAAAGTATTGTTAATGGTCATGGCATGGAGTAAGACTGCTGTGACTATGATCAATGTCTGCTCTGAGCTCTTGGTGCCATGTAACATTATAGTTACCTCGGTACCTCTGATTGCAAAAGCCCCCACTCTTAAGGCAGCAAATCATTGGTTTTTAGAATGACTGCATTCCCTTTTCTTCATTATACTCAATTTTCCCATGGCCTCTAAACCTGTCAACATGCATCTGACTAAAAACAGCATGCATTTGATTTTTTGAGTTCTCATCAAACTCAGGTATTCCTGTTTAAGATATAGGAAGAAACCATTAAACATTTGAAAGAAACTCCAAATGATGGAGTAGTGAAAATTATTCAGATGTTTTAGGGTGGTCTAATATATACAATTGTTTCCTTTATTTATTTTAGATAACTGTTTCATTTATACCCAAGACGACTTACCTTTTTCTGTCAGAAAACACATGCTGTGTCAAGCTGCTTCTTTCTGAGTTCGGAATAGTGCTTTCTCTGCAAGTAGCTGAACTTTTCACCTTTCTACACATGTCCTCTCCTGCCAGTACAATGCTTAACTTCTACTTCTGCAACAGCAACGTAATTAATTATACCCAGCTTGCAGAGAGCCCTTTACTTACTTATAGATAACCAATTCCCAAAGCTTTGTGATATCAGTCTTCTGTACATAGCTGGAATATCCTGGCTCAAGGCTCATCAAAGATTATCTGACCCATTAAACCTGGGGATATAACCACTCTGTGTCTAAAAACCCAAGTATCTAGGCTTCTTTTCCTTTACCTGTTGAGTTACTATACTTTGGAATTCTTTGTGCCTCGTTCTTTCCCAATGGTGCAGGGACAATATATTGCACACATTAAACTAATATGCTTTTATTTTTCCTATGCCATGTTATCATTTTGCCAGCTCCCTCCAACACTGAGCTGTGATGTGCATTTCCTCGGGAAGAATACCAACAATTATCCACAGAACAAAGAAGTTACTGCCAGATATAACAAGATAATACTCTTGAAAAAAGCCAAACTTTGTGGAATTAGAATTCTAAGCTTCCAAGGTCTTTCTTCTGTGTAACTGGTGCTGGACCTGTAGGACTCAGTCACTGAGTTTTATCCAAGCAAAAGTCCAGCCATGGAAGAAGAAGTGGAAAAATTCTCCCTTTCTCTAACGGAAATTAGAAGGGAGGCAGCATGGCTAATGATAGCAACAGCAAGTACCTGTGCTTTCCCTTTCTCTTTGAATGGAACTGTCTATATGTACTGTATGAAAAGCTAAAAAATAAAAGTAAATTTCTCTCTCCTTCCCCCTCCCCACACTACCCTGGAGGGGGACTTGGCTAGTGGCATACTTCCTGTGTTACCTGAGAAACTCTACATGTGCCCCTTACAATATGGTACATAGAAATAGCACAAGCGTGGCCACAGGAGTCAACGATCCTAGGGCGGCTGTTTTGCTATGCAGGAGCATGTGGTGTACAAGGCATTTAGAAGTATTCTAGTAATGGGTTGCAAAGTGCTGAGAATCCAAAGTCCTAGGGGTTTGCACAGGGACTTTGTGTACTGGAGAACACTGCCCGAGCCCACTCTATCTACCCCCACCCCTGAGAGTTGGGCTTAGACCGCAGTAATCTTCTTTGTCCACAGGTACCAGAACTTGGAAACATAGCCTCCACCTCAAAGAATTACTTGGCTCCTCAACAGAGAGGGTACCCATCCCACCTTGCATATACACCAATACCCTAGACTTCACACATGGACGGTCTAAGAGTGGGAGGGTGGCCTTCATTCAGATAGAGAGGAAGTTCATGTGTTTTTCATCCTACATGGATGTAATTAGTATACTCTGAGGTCTCAGGTGGCTTTGAGGAACCAGGAGCTGGTCTGACAAATCCAGCATTTTTGCCTCACTTTAGTTCACAGGGGAGTGCTGGTTGGAAGGTGACCCACGAGACCTGCACTGTCAAGTGGCACAGTGGGAATATGTCTAAATGTTGGTATTATCTGTGACAGCTGCTGGCTTGGCTCCCTGACTTGAAGCCAATAACCCAGCCCTTTTCTGGAAAACTCATCTTTGATGTCTACACTCACTATACCCCAATAGCCATCTTCTGTGCTTCTGACCCCACATAGGTAAACCCGTTAACTTGTGACTGTAAACATGGAAGCAGAAAGGCAGAATATATGACTCAGAAAGGGCCTGAGTTCCTGCAAACATCGTTAGTTCCTTGAGAACCAGAAAGGCTTCTTTGGATGTTCTTCATCTCCTTGCCTCCTTGCTAGGTTGTGGGTTTTTTTTTTAAGTATTACAACTGTTATTTTTAACGTCAAAGAATAATTACCTCAGCTTGCTTTCCTTAGGGAGTACATTAAAATGTTAACAATAGTTGTTTTAGGTGGTGGAAGCAAGGAAAAATTCACCTTTAATTTTAATTTACTTTTGTTTATATTTTATGAATATTTTACATTTTCTGTAATTAATGTGTGTTTCTTTTCTAAACTTTAAAGTAAAGCATGCTAAAATAAATGTCACATGGGGCATAAAAAAGCATTAGTACTTCATTTTAATTTTGCATCTTCCTCTAAAGTCAAAATAGAAATTCTTTTTGTCATGCTTAATTTAAAATTTAATATCAATAAGTTTGTGGTGATTTCACTTTGGAAAAAGCCTTATGAAGTTAAAAAGCAAATTATATTTGAATGCAGAAAGTCATTGTTTGAGTCAAAGTTTCAAATTTATTCAAGCTTTTCTTGGTTCAAAACTTTTTTTACATTTATTTTTCAATTACAGTTGACATGCAATATTATATTAGTTTCAGGTGTACAACATAGTAATTAGACATTTATATAACTTAAGAAGTGGTCACCCTAGTAAGTATAGTACACATCTATCATTACACATAATTATTATAACAGTATTGACTATATTTCCTACACTGTACTTTACATCCTCATGATTATTTTTATAACTGGCAGTTTGAAATTCCTAATCCCATCACCTTTTTCACGCATCCTTCCAAACTTCCTCTCATTTGGTGGCCAACAATTTGTCCTCTGTATCTATGAGTTTGTTTCTGTTTTGTTTGTTTTGAATCAAAGCTTATTTTGATGTTCAACTTTTTGAGTTCTTTGTATATTTTGGATATTAATTCCATATTGAATATATCATTTCAAATATCTTCTCTGATTCAGTAGGTTGCCTTTTTTTTTTTGTAGATGATTTTCTTTGCAGTGCAAAGCTTGTTAGTCTAACATAGAAAAAATGTGTTTATTTGTGCTTTTGTTTTCTTTGCTCTAGGAGACATATTCAAGACAATTTTTCTGACCTATATCAAAGAGTTTAGTGCCTGTGTTTTCTTCAAAGAATTTTAAGGTTTTAGATCTTACATTTAAGTCTCTTACTTATTTTGAGTTTATTTTTATATATGGTATAAGAAAGTGGTCTGAATTAACTTTTTTGCATGCATTCGTCCCTTTTTCCAAACATCATTTATTGAAGAGACTATCTTTACTCCATTGTATATTCTTGCCTTATTTGTCATAGGTTAATTGGCTATCTAGGTGTGGGTTTGTTTCTAGGTTTTCTGTGCTGTTCCACTGATCCATGTGTTGGTTTCTGTGCCAGCACCATGCTATTTGAATTACTACAGCCTTCGTAGTATATCTTGATATCAGGTAGTGTGATACCTCCACATTTGTTCCTCTTTCTCAAGATTACTTTGACTATTCAGGGTATTTTATGGTTCCATATAGACTTCAGGGTTAATTGTTTTAGTTCTGTGCAAAGGCCATTGGTATTTTTATGTGGATTTCATTACATCTGTATATTGCTTTGGGTAATATGGATATTTTAATGATGTTATTTCTTCCTATTCATAAGCACAGTATATTTTTCCATTTATTTGTATCTTCTTCAATTTCTTTCTTCAATGTCTTATAGTTCCTGAGTTCAGGTCTTTTAACTTCTTGGTTCAATTTATTCCTAAATCTTTTTTGATGCAATTGTAAATGGGATTGTTTTCTTAATTTCTCTTTCTGACAGCTCATTATTGATGTATGAAAATGCAAACAATTTTTGAATATTAATTTTGTATCCTGATACCTTACTGAATTCATTTATCATTTCTAGTAGATTTTTAGTGGAATCTTTTAAGGTTCTCTCCATATAGTATCATGTGATCTGCAAATAATAACAGTTTTACTCATCCTTTCTCATTTGGATGCCTTTTATTTCTTTTTCTTGTCTGATTGTTGTGGCTAGGACTTCTAAAACTATGTTGAATAAAAGTGATGAAAGTGGATATCCTTGTTTTGTTCCTGATCTTAAGTATAGTTGTTAGCTGTGGGTTTGTCATATATGGCCTTTATTATGTTGAAGTATGTTCCCTCTATCCCCATTTTCCTGAGAGTTTTTGTAATAAACATATGTTAGATTTTGTCAATGCTTTTTCTGTATCTATTGATATGCTTATATAATTTTTATACTTCATTTTATGTAGTATATCATGTCAATTGATTTCCAGATAATTGAACCAACTTCACATTCTATGAATAAATCCTGCTTGATTGTGGCATGAGAGCTCTTTAATGTATTGCTCAGTTCTATTTGATAATGTTATGAAGATTTTTGCATCTATATTTATGATAAAAATTGACTTATAATTTTCTCTTTTGTAATGCTCTATTTTTGGTATTAGAGCAATGCTGGCCTTATAAAATGGGTTGAGGAATCTTCCCTCCTCTTCAATTTTTTGAAATAGTTTGAGAAGACTTAGGTATTAATTCTTCTTTGAATATTGGGTTAAATTTACTTATGAAGCCATCTGATCCAGGACTTTTGTTTGTTGAGAGTTATTTGACTATTGATTTTTTAAAATATTTTATTTATTTATTTTTAGAGACAGGGAAAGGGAAAGAGAAAGAGAGGGAGAGAAACATCAGTGTGTGGTTGCTTCTCATGAGTCCCCTACTGGAGACCTGGCCTGCAACCCAGGCATGTGCCCTGACTGGGAATCAAACTGGTGACCCTTTGCTTCACAGGCCTGTGCTCAATCCACTGAGCTACACCAGCCTCCAGGACTTGATTACTGATTTGATTTTATTAGTAATTATTGATCTGTTCAGATTTTGTTTCTTCCTGATTCAGTTTAGGAAGATATATTTCTAGGAATTTCTCCTATTTTCCACATCTCTAATTTTTTGGCCTATGACTGTTTATATCATTTTCCTTTAATTCCTTGTATTTCTGTTTTGTTGGTTGTGACTTCTCCTTCATGTCTGATTTTATATTGGCCCTCTCCTTATTTTTCCCTTAACTGAGTCTGGCTAAAGATTTACCAATTTTGTTTATCTTCTCAAAGAACCAGATCTTGGTTTTATTGATCTTTTGTTTTTTAGTCTCTATGTCACTTATTTCTGCTGTTAATTTTTTTTATCCTTACCTGAAGACACTTTTTCCATTGCTATTAGAGAGAGAGGAAAAAGAGAGGAAGGGAGAGAGAGAAACATTGACTGGTTGCCTCTAGTATACACCCAGACTGGGGTTCATACACACCCGGGCCAGGGACTGAACCTGCAACCTAAGTATGTGCCCTCACCAGGAATCAAACCCACAACATGTCAGTGATGGGATAATGCTCCAATCAACTGTGCCATACTCATCAGGGCAATTTCTGCTGTCATTTTTATTATTTCCTTCTTTTTACTCACTTTGAACTCTGTATATTATTTTTCTAGTGCCTTTAAATAGAAGGTTATATTGATTATTTGAGATGTTTTTTCTTGTGTTTTGGGGTAGGCCTGTATCACTATGAATTTTCCTCTTAGAACTGCTTTAGATGTATTGCATAGATTTAGGTTATTTTGTTTACACTTTCATTTGTCTCATGGTATCTTTTCATTTCCTCCTTAAACTCATTATTTACCCTTTCAGTGTTTAATAATATGTTATTTAGCCTCCATGTGTTTGTGTGTTTTTTCAGTTTTCTTTTTGTAAGTAACTTCTTATTTTATATGATTGTTATCAGATGAGATACTTGACATGATTTTAGTTTTCTTAAATTTATTGAGATCCGTTTTGTAGCTGAACATGTGGTATATAATAGAAATGTCTAATCTATACTTTGAAAGACATAAATATTATGTCCCATCTGTACCTTGAAAGATATATATTCTGATGCTCTTAGGTAAAATGCTCTAATAATGTCTACTAAGTATATCTATTCTAATATGTCATGTAAAGCTATTGTTTCCTTGTTGATTTTATGTCTGGTTGATCTATCCATTGAAGTCAATAGAATGTTAAAGTCAATTTTGATTATTGTATTACTTTTTATTTTTCCCTTTTGTCTGTCAAGTTTTGCTTTATGCAATTAGGTGCTCCTATGTTAGGTCATAGATATTTACAAGAGTTATATCCTCTTGTTGTATTGATTACTTTATCATTATGAAATTCCTTTTCAAATCTGTTGTTATAGCCTTTGTTTTAAAATCTATTTTATCTGATATACGGATTGGGCAAAAGTAGGTTTATAGTTCTGAGTAGGCAAAACACAGTTTAATCTTGTATTGTTTTTTATTAATTAATTATTATTTATATGTATTACAACTGTAAATCTATGTTTTGGACATCCCTGTACTGCTACTCCAGATTTCTAAACTTTCTATTTGTATGAAATATCTTTTTTATTTTTTACTTTAAGTCTGTGTTTCTCTTTCAGTCTGAAATGGGTCACTTTTAGGCAGTATATGTATGGGTCTTATTTTTTTTATTCATTCAGATACCCTATAACGTTTGGTTGAAGCATTTAGTTAATTTACATTTAAATTAATTATCGATAGGTATGTAATTATTGTCATTTTATTAGTTCTTTTCTGTTTGTTCTTATAGCTTTTTTCTGTACTTTTTTTGTTCTCTTGTTCCCTTTTGTTGTGTGTTGATGACTTTCTATTCTGTTATGTTTGGATCCTTTTCTCTTTATTTCTTGTATATATCCTATAGATGTTTGGTTTGTGGTGACCCTGTGCTTCCTATATAAAAGTGCATTCTCTCTATATATATAGAGAGAGAGAGATAGATAGATAGATAGACAGATAGATAGATATAGATATAGATATAGATATAGATCTATATAGTTGCTTAAGTTCTAACAGTCTAAAATATATAATTTTTACTCACCTCCATATATATGTTTTGTTATTATCTTTTACCTCTTTTGTGTATGTTTTCTGTCCCTTAATTTATTGTTGTAATTACACATGATGTTTTTCCTTTTGTTTTTTAACCTTTATACTAGCTTTGTAGTTGGTTGCTCCACTGATTTTCTGTTTGCCTTTGTCAGTAAGGATTTTCTTTCCTACATTTTCTTATTTATATTTTTAAATTTTTCTTTTCTGCTTAAATAAATCTCTTTAACATTTCTTGTAATACTGGTTTGGTGGTGAGGAATTCCATTAACTTTTTCTTATCTGGGAAGCTTTTTAACTGTCCTTTGATTCTAAATGAAGACTTGCTGGATAGAGTTGTCTTGGTTGTAGATAACCAAGACAACTCCTTTGTTTGCTTTAAATATTTTGTGCCATTCTCTCTGGTCTGAAAGTTTTTGTTGAAAAAATCAGTTGACAGTCTGGGCAGTCTTTTGTATGTAACTAAATGCTTTCTCTTGCTACTTTTATTATCCCTTCTTTGTCTTTAACTTTTGGCATTTTAATTATGGTGTCTTTAACTTTTGGCATTTTAATTATAATTATGATGTTGGTGTGGTCCTGTTTGCTTCTCTGGTTTTGGACTCTCTTAACTTCCTGGATTTGTATGTCTGTTTCCTTCACCAGCTTAGGGAAGTTTTCAGTCATTGTTTTTTTTTAAATAGGTTTCAAAACCTTTTTTTCCTCTTCTCCTACTGGGACCTCTATGATATAAGTGTTGACATGCTTGATGTCACCACAGAGGTCTCTTAAACAATCATCGTTTTTTTAATTCTTTTTTCTTTTTGCTGTTCCAATAAGGTGTTTTCCTGTACCTTTTATTAGAGGTCACTGATTTGATCATCTGCTTCATCTAATTGATATTGATTCCCTCTAGTGTATTCTTTATATAAGTTATTGTATTTTTCAGTTCTGATTTAGTCTTTAAGTTTTCTATTTACTTTTTTCACGTTTTCTCTTTGTGTATGTTCTCACCGAATTTGTGTTTTCTACTCCAAAGTTCACTGAACATCCTTATAACCAGTGTTTTTAACTTTTCATCTGGTAGATTGCTTGTCTCCATTTTGTTTAGTTGTTTTTCCGCAGTTTTTTCTTTCATTTGGGACATACTCTTTGAATTCTCATTTTGGCTGACTCCCTGTGTTTATATCTACATATTAGTTAGATCTTCTATGTCTCTCAGCCTTGACAGAGTGGCCTTATAATAGAAATTGTCCTGTGAGGCTAAGTGGCACTGTCTCCTTGAATCTCTGAACCAGGTGCTACAGGAATGTCCCCTGTGTAGGTTGTGTCTACCTCCCTGTTGTAGTTGGGCCTCAATTTTTGCTGGCATGTCAGTAGGTGGGTTTGTCTATCAGGTCGACTGGCTGTGAGGGCTGGCCATAAGTACAGCAGATGAGCTATTGTGTGGAGGCAGATGGAGCATGAAGCAGTAGTCACTTTAGCAGGGTTCAGGTGTGTAAATGGTGGTACTGGTTAGGTGGGCCTCGGGTTTGTCTGAGGCTGGCTATTAGTTGTTTCGGGACTGGAGCCTCTTGGGAGGGGCACTGGTGCAGGCCAAGGTCAGTTGCCACTTTTGCCAGACTTGGGGCTGTGTTGGTAGTGACTACAAAGTGATCCGCAGTTGATTGCAGCTTGTGCTGGATTTGGAGGCACTTGAGAGAGGCTGCACTGTGAACTGAGGCTGCACTGTGAACTGAGGCTGATTGCTACTTTTTCCAGGTTTGGGACCCTTTGGTGGCCACTATGATGAAAACTGAGGCCAGCACTCACTTGTGCTGAGTTTGCCTTTGCTTAGTTGGAGCTGCATTACAGGCCAAGGCTGGCTGCTGCTCATGCCAAACTTGGAACCACCTGGTGGGAGTTACAATGCAAGTTGAGACTGGTTGCTGCTTGTTCTGGGCTTAGAGCCACTTGGTAGGAGCTATAGTTCACACTAAGGTTAGTGTTGCTTGTGTAGGGCTTATGGACATTTATGAGATTCTGTAGCACAAGCTAAGGGCAGCCATCCCTCTTACAGTTTTTTTCCCCTTTGAGTGTGTCTGCAGCACAAGCTGAGACAGGCTGCTTCTATGTAACAGCCTCTGAAAGAGGCTTAGATGCAGCAAGTATGTTTGGTGGGATGGAATGATGGAATCACGAGGGCAGGTGAACTGTGTTAGCAGTTACCAGAGAGCAGATTTGGTGCCTGCCTTTGCTGGGCTGGCTAGGTGGAAGGAGAGGTCAACAAGGAACTGTGGTGTCTGACAGCACTTCCAGCCCCGGAGTGAGTCACCTTCTCTGCCCTCTAACCCTCACCCTGAAGTTAGTCAACTTGTTCCCTCTCTGTTTGTCCTTGGAACTTTTTGAGCTCCTGTCTCTGCACTTAGGCTTACAGCAAGTGAGTTTTTGAGCAAGCAAGTCTGTGTGTGAGCCCTTTCAGAGAAGCATCTCAGTTTCTAGAAGTCTTTTGTCTTTCTTGGATGCATTCCCTGCTGATTTTTGTAGCCATATGTTGTGGGGACTCCTTTTCTCAGCACTGGTGCCCTGGGAGTGCAGTGTGAGGCTGGGAACCCTTGCTCCTGAGCAGGGACCTCCACAGCTGAGATATCCGTCCTATTCTTTAATCACTGCACCATGGGGGTGAGACCGGCCCAGTCTGCGTCTCTGCCTCTCCTGCTGGTCTTACCACGGTTTCTTTATGTCCTTAGTTACAGGAATTCTGTTTGGCTAGTCTTCAGATAGTTCTTAGTAATTGTTGTCTTACAATTTAGTTGTTTTGGTGTGATCATTGGCGGAGGTCATCTCAGAGTTTACTCTGCCATCTTGATAGGAAACTCCTCCTTACTGTTTACACGTAACATAGTCTTCAAGACTCAAGAGAAGTGTAATCTCCTCTAGAAACTTTTGCCCAATATCCTATACCAAGGTCACAACCTGTTCTCACTGGATGAATGATTGTATACAACTCTATGTACACTTGTATAATTTCACTTAACTATACTACAATTTTCTTAAAACTTGCTTTTTTTCCTGTAAGATTTAGAGATAATGAGTCTTTTATCTCTATATATTAGCACTTGATATTATCACTATAGCGTCTGACTATTATTGTTACATGACTAAATGAATGATTGGATGAACAAATGAATACATGAATGTGTGACAATGCTATCTGCCAGTTCAAATATTCGGCGTTCAAAATGCTATGCAAATTTGGAACAAGTTTTTTTTTAAGGTATGAAAGGATGTGATTGTGCAAAAGACTCCACTATGCACATTATTTGCTTCAAGAGAGTTTTAAGCAAAGTTGAAGATTTTAAAAATAAATAAATAAAATAACCATGAATGAGCTTTAGATACATTTTGGTCATATCAAACATGCAGGCTAAGACTGTATATATGTCATTGAAACAAATAAAGGAAGGCAATTTAATAGTCCACTGAGCTGTATGTCATCTTCCTCTGGTGAGGTCCCCTTGTGGTGTCATTTCATTCTCTTCACCTGTTTTCTCTGTAATCAGTTGTCACAGAGCTCCAGTCTCTATGGAGTCAATATAAAGCTATCAAACTAATCTAGGAACCGGATCCCCTCCAAGTAGACCCTTCTTAACACTGCCATTAGGACCCAAAGCCACAAGGCTTTGAGAATGGGGGTTTGCAGATGACAGGAAAAGGCCACGGTTACTACTTCACAGGTTACGCAGAGAGAGGTCTCCCCATCAAGTCGGTGGGTTATAATGGTAGCAGTTTCATTATAAATGAAACATTGTTTTAGGTCGTTTATTTTTTTCTAACCTGTTTAATACTTAGCCCACTTAGGTTGTTTCTTGAGAGGAAAGGGCATGATGCTTGAAAGAACATCTCGTGGAAATTTTTTCTATTGTGAACTATATATCACTGTCTATATATGTGAGCACGTGTGAACATTCCTATGTCAAACAGCCTCCCAAACTATTTTTAATATCAATACAATACTATTTAAATTTTTAAGCCAGTTTTATTTAAAATGTCACAATTCTACTTAAAATGTCAATATAGCTGTAACTTTTATCCCTGCCTAGCGTGCTGTGCATTTGATGTCTATTTATTTCCTTTTACTGCTCACTAGAATTTCAGCTCTATGCTATTTTATCCAGTGCCTAGATGTAGTAATTCCTCAATAAATAGTTGTTGAATGAATGGTACTATTTTTTGTAACACTCATTAACTTCATCTTTTTCATTATTTTACTTTCTTTCTCCCATCCCTCTGCATTTCTTACATTACTTTCTTGTGTTCAATTTTCTATTAACTTCCAAATTTTTTAGTCATACCAGTCAGAAACATGTTTTTAAGCATGAGTTTCTTAACACCAAAAGAAGGGCTAAATATAAGGCACTTAATGTATACAGAATGTATTCAATATCAAACAACCAGTGCATTTCACAGACGTCAAACTGATGAAATGGTGTGTGTAGAAAAATTCTGTCCCAACGTAAGTATACACATGCAAGCATGCCTATTCCCTTTCGATTATTTGATTTTCTTCTTTTACTTTTTTAAGCAAATTTGCGTTAGCATTATGTAAACATTAATTCATTTTATCAGCATTGAGAATTTGATTTCCTATCTAAGGAATAATTGGGGCTCCTCAACCTTTATACAGTTAAGTCTTCCTTCAATTAAATATTAACATTGGTACTTTAATATGCAGTAACTATAGAAATGATGGCCTCTTGGATTCTTACTATCATTTCAATTCAAACAATACAGCAAGGTAGGTGCTAGTCCTTGAGGACATACTAGGTCCGTGGGCACTTGACATGCATAATACTTGAAGATTTGACAGGGTATTTAAACAGTTGACACAGGCTTATTTGAGAACTGCTTAACCTGCAAAGTATCCACTGGAAAGTTGAAGTCTGCTGAACTCGGCATCAGAAATCCAGAGAGCCAAGAAACCTATTTTAGTTCTGATGCACACCATGGCAAGCCGCATGGCCCTAGGCGACTTGGTACCTTTCTTCAGCAATATGCCCATTGATCTCAGATGTGCGGTGAGAGTTAATAGTTTGAAAATACCTTGAGACCTAGACATTTAAAATATTTTTCCTGGAAAATAGTTTTATGTATTTCTCAATGTAGGGCTTTCGCTCAGCATCTTTAAATTTTAAAAGTTCTCTCTTTTTTTACTTTCCTCTACCTCTCCTTCATTACTTCCTCGTATTGCTGACAAAGAAATGAATTTCCCTTTTATTTCCAACCCTTCTGTACTAATAGACTGGTTATCTCTCTCTCTCTCTCTTTTTTTTTTTTTTTTTGAGGGCTGGGCTGTCAAGAAAATTCCTAAAGGATGGTTTAATGAACTTCAGAAGCAACTGGCCAGCATATCTTAATCCTTGCTCACTACAGTTACTTTCTGTCTTTCTGAAAGGCTTTAAAATCATTACAAGTTGACCTGGGGTGGGGGAGTGCTTATTCAGTGGATAAGCATTTTACATTTACAATGAACACTTTCTTGCAGACGGAGCTCTCCATCAGCTCCTACACACTGAAGGGCCCATGGGGAGGGGCACTGTGCTTGGGTCATCTCTGTACACTACTTGAGACCTAGTGTAGAGGTTTGTCCTAGGAGGTGCTTAAAATGTTTGAATTCACTTGATATGAGTAAGTGCACACAATTTACTTTGCTCTTCTTAATGAGCCATTAAAAATTTTTAAATATGATTTTGAAAGTGGAAAATCTTAGCATGGACTATGAATGCATCTGTTCATGTATATACAGTGTTGATTCTACCACTGGAATTGATTTGTGCCTCTTTTCTGCCTTTTAAACAATTATAATATGAGTTGGAAATTTTATATTCTGCTCTTCAGGTATTGTTTTGGAAATAAGACTATTCCTGTGTCCTGTGAATTTCTCAGAGAAACAGCTAAGTCTCCTTTAACATGAGCTTAGTAAACTGACAGATTTACACAAGAGGGAGGTGATGCTGACTTAGGAATTCAGAGACAAAGATTAGAATTAGAGTTAGCATAAGTGATGCATTTTTTTAAACAAAATTGAATTTGGATTAAATTCAGTGCAGGAAATTAGTATTGAGGATTCTTATGGACACTTTAATTTCATTTTACATCAATCCATCATCCATGAGGACAAAATTCCATTGAACTATAGCCATATCTAGTCAATATAAAGTACTCAACAATTACAATATATTGTCCATTTACCAAATTATGTTTTTCTCCAAAAGCCATGCTGATATATTAAAATCAATTGATTATTTATCTTTCTTCTAGACTTAAAAGAAAATTTTAAAATATTATCTCTAAATATCTATGTAAAAATAGGTATGGTACATCTGCCTTGTTAATTTTAGCATAATAAACTTTCAAAAATATTAATAAATAGATATATTTGTCCTAAATGTTTAAAATATTTTCCCAAGTATACTGAGATTGACTGGATATCGAAGACTCTGATTGGGGAAATATTGCCCTATAGGAACCTCACTGGAGTACGCAATTGAAATCAATTAAATTGTATGTTTAAAGTCCCATTACTCATTCATGTTCATTAATACGTTCTCCTCACTAGCATATAGAACTCTCCTTTTCCCTATTTGGTCTCTAACCCTCAGGTCACAGCCTGGATCATCACATGACTTCCAGTCCACAGACATGCTAGCCTCTGTCCCAACACTGAACACTCACGAGGCTTTTCCACTGACTTAGAAACCTTTCTATAGCTCTTCACATTTATGTCCCGTTCTTCTTTCAGGGGCATTGGGCATAACCCCCTTGGAGAATCCTCCCCTGATTCACCCATTGTGGATCAGGTGCCTTTCGTATCCCACTGCTCAACACTTAATACCCTGCATTGTAAAGATTTGCTTTCTTGTCTCCTTCAGAGTGGGCACTGTGTCATTTATCTTGCCTTTCATGGCACATAGTGATTAATCAGTAAATGTTTATTAAATGCCTCTCTGAATGAATGGATACCTTTTCACTTTAAAGCTGCCCTTGGCATCTATTTTATCCAGAACTGATACTATCAACACAAATGGTATAAATAGTTATGGTTACTCCTACCTTTTCACAGCTGGAATATCTTTGGGAAATGGATGAATGGTTCTAGGTTCTTATCCCTTGTCCATTTAATGTCCACTTACTTCGTGTGACCATGACAATGGTTATTTCACAAACAAGACTGAGTCTCTGCTATTAGCCTGGAACTAAGGAAACAAATATAAAGGTGTCTTTGTTCTCAAGGAGTTTAGAACTAATTTGAGTTGAACATCAAAACAAATAATCAGTATTTCAATGGAAGTGTGTTCATTAGGATGTATAGTGAAAGAATAGAGGGGGTAGTATTTTTCGCTACCTCAGAGAGGGTCAGCGGAAACTTCACCAAGAAGGTAACAAGTAACCTAAGTTCTTCAAGCACAGAGAAATAGTATTGCCAGGCAAATAAAACAGAATATGCAACAACATGAAGGACTGAAATTGCTATAGTGCTCATGGCTGACTAAGAGTCAACCATTTTTTTTCAAGTCAGGCAAATACCTTAGAAATTTAGAATAATAATTTCCTTCTTACAACAGTACTCTTCCATGGGGCTATTATTTATTATAAGAATAAATTGGAGTTAGTGAAAATTTAATATTTCAGTATTGTGGCATGGAAATCTGTCTCTGTTGCTTTCAAAGGGAAAATCTCTTTGCAGTGAGGAACTATTCAACTTATTGATTAAAGTCTCCTGTGTGCCTCCAATGCGGGAGCTAGCACTGATGCCTGATGAGAGTCTGGACGGTTGTTAGTGGTCACTGGAAGTCATGGTACCAGTTGTCACCTATCCCTGTTCAGTCGTGCCAACAAGGTATGAATCAGAAAAGCAACATGGCAGGCAGCAGCTACTGGTTTCTGCACCTTCCCATTCCTGCCCATTTTATGCCAGAACTTGAAACGACTTGAGGCCTATGAAGAAAAACTTGCTGATATTTCTGACTGTACTATTGGTTAAATAGACCCTTTCAACAAACTTCAGTGTTTTTAGACATTTAAGAGGTGACAAACAATAAAACAATGTGCCTTGATATAGTGAGAAGTGAAATAATATTGGAATTGCACAGTGACCCTGATCAATAATTTTCAAAACAAGCTGTGATATGTTTTTGGATCATCATTTCCCAGAAGTCACCTATAACATCACGGGCAGTACATAGTATTTTGTTAAATGAATATATCAGTGGGCTCTAGGATGAAGGGAATTCAGAGGTGAAATTAGTTTAACATGATGTTTTTGCTTAATAAGAAATAATGCAGCTGTAGCTTGAAACCAGAAGAAAATAGAGACGTAATACAAAAGGGATTCAAGATCATCACAAATCTACTCTGTGATTCGCTTTGCAGTGATGAGAATACCTCATAGGACTCAGTGAGCTCCCTTGGGTGAGGATAAGAAGTGAGCTCCCCTGTGTTGGGGAAGAGTGTATTCAAAGGTACATTATGAAAGGGCTTCAGCATGCCATAAGCATATCTTTTTTGGGGTTTTGACATACCATGACACATTTTACGGACAAAACACGATTCCGTGATTGCCCCAGTTATATGACAATCCCAAACATCATAGCGATGTTCTCTTCTCCCTAGATCCTCGCTTCACTTACTCTTATGCCAGTTACTCTGGTCAATCGTATTAGTGCTATATGAATCAGTTAAAGCAAAAAGTCACCATATTGTCTTTCATTTGAAAACACAAACAGATTTTCCTCTTGATTTCTAAATTCCAGAGGTTGAATTTGGGAAAGTGGCTGTCCAAGATTAAATTTGAAGTATCAGATTGTCATCTTTATCATTGCTTGCCTAGCCATAAACACATTAATTAGTGTGGTAACAGCTTGTGTGTTAACAGGCCGCCAGAAATGGTCCATGCTGCTTTTGGTGGAAGAAGAGCAATGAGAGACAGGTGGTGTCAGGTGTTTGAGAAAAAACAAGTGTTCTTAATGATTTGTTGGTCTTGAATTCTTCCACATATTACTTTTGGGTAGAAGAATGCAGGGATTCAACTTTGCACAATAGACAAGAATGAGAGTTTGGGGTTTTTTAAGGTTCTGACTATGCCATCTGACGTGGTTCATTCTTTCTGATATTTCTGCCTCCTCTGCCTGCTCTTGCCCCAACTAGATGGATATTTTCTTTGTCTCACTCCTTTGCTTTACACTTAGTTAAGCTCTCTCCAATGACTCAAATACTGCTGATTTCTCATTGCCTAGCATAAGTCAATGAAGCTCTCTCTGCTTATGCCAGTTCATGCTGATTATTTTCTTTTTTAAGTAGCTATTATACTTAATGCTTATAGTACATAATATTATTGTATATTCTTAATTAGTATAAGTGTGTTTAAGGTCATCTTTTATAATTGAGAAACACTGCACTACACAAGTTTTATATCTTCCATAGTATTTAATATAGTCCTGTTCATTTCTACACATTGAGTTTGTCAACATAAGAAACATTCAAATATGTAGAGAATTTATGATGAGCTTATTTGAGCCAAACTGACGACAATTTCCAGGAAGCAAAATCCTAAGGAATTGAGAAATGCTCTGGAGAATGGCAGTTAGCACCTTATTTTATACATTACAATCAAAGGAGGAGGCATAAGGGGGCTGCATGAGATCTACTGGTGATAGATTAGGGAGGCGGGAGAAAGCAAAGTGGGGAAACCTCTGGTATTAGATAAAAGGTAAAATGATAGACATGTACTTTTGCACAAGTGGGTATAGGATGGTTAACAATTAACATGATAACAATAACAATGAAGGCATTCACGGTCTCCCCCTGGTGAGGTGCCTGGGTTTGAGAGGTCCAGAAAAGTGAAGTTTGACAGTCCAAAGGCGTGTTATCACACATGCAAAAAGACAACAGACAGGCTCAGTTAAGGTAAAGAATGACCTTTTTAGGGGAAAATACCTACCTAGGGCATGACTACCTGCCATGAACTGCTTTTAGTTAATAGATTTTCATTTCGGTCCCTCCTATGAGCTTACTTTAGGTCTCTGAGTTTGTAAGGCCACCACGCGGGCCTCCCCTGAGCTTGTCGGGTTTAGCGTGTGGCCCCTCTTTTTTCACAAGTTTCATAAAATAAATTTTTAGAAATCAAAACTAACAATATCTTATATTTACAATTTCATTTATATTTTGAAACATTTCACATATATTGTTTCATTTGATCCTTAAAGCAATTTTGTGCTGTATGCAGACCAGACCATTGTACTCCCGTGTGCAAAATACTACAGAAGCTAAGAGTGATCAGAGGAGTTGACCAAAGTTCCAGATGTCGGTCTGTGGTAGAGCCTGGGCTAAATGATAGGTCTTCTGACCCATGATAGGCAGGAAGATATGTACCTAGTCCCAGTTTGCAGAGTGGCTTATTGCACTAATGTTAGACTGCTACTATTAAGCTTGACTTTGGCACATTTAAAAGGACATTTCTTGACAATGAAAAATGAGTAAGAAAGTTTTATGTAGCTCTAAAAAGGAAGTGCTTATGGAAGTTCTTGCACAGCTCAACCTGACTGGAGAAACTTAAAAGCTAATTTGAACATAGTCTCAATTTGTCCCATTATTACTTTCCCCAAGAAATTAAGGAAGGAACGATATGTCCTTGTCAGGTCAAAAGAGCACCAGATGTGTGTGAACTAAAACAGCAAATTGTGGCAAGAACTTTCCAAGTGCTGCACATAAGGAAACGTCTTATTAAATTCATGTCACTCAAGACAGATTAGACAGATGCGGCTCACGCTGAAACTTTTTTTAAGGAGGAAACAAAAGTGTGGCTTTTTCATAGAGACTAGCTGGGAAATGACATATAAAATAAAAATGTTTGTTAATTTTAATTTACATTTTAAAAACCACTTTAATATTTTGAGGCTATTTGAACTCCAAAGACATTATATAAAATTTTCTATATAAAATTCAACACAATCATTTTCCATATAGTGTTCACTAAAGAAAGTGTAGACTAATAGATTCATTCTCCATCCCAAACGATGTGTGTGTGCGTGTGTGTGTTTGAACATTATTTTTTGAGCTAAGAAGATGCCTTTTGTTGGATTATGTCATAGCCTAAGGAGTACAATAGCTTTAATCTTCCTCCTGGCAATAAGTAGCAAAATTGCCTAATGTAGATTTTATGGCTTTCATTTCCCATAGTAGCACTCAAATGGAAGGGGTAATTAGCAATTATATTAGCAGCAAAGAGAGAGGGGACAGCAGTGGGTCCTGGAAAAATCACAAGCAATATACTCAAAATTTTTAATATTTTAGTTAGACTTTTTCCATCACAAAATATATAGCTGGAAAACTCACTGAATGTCAGTGAGTTTAAACTTCTCATTTTTAGATGAGGAGACAGAAAGGTTAAGAGTCTTCCTCATAGACAACCCTTTGAACATTTTTTGATTCTCAGCTATAAACTTAACTCATTTTTAATCCACCATTGTATACATTCCTCTCCAAACACATTCCGCTGAAAAATGGTTAGTGATCAAATTATGTTTGTAAATAATATGTACCTTAGCCTCCTTCGTGTTCCACAACTCTTCTTGGAATTTAATTCCACACTCTCCTGCATTTCTCACATTTGTAGGTTTACATTCATTTACATCATTATCATCTAGACGTTGGTCTCCCTTTATTGGGCTGAATGCTACTTCACTGCAAGGATTAGTTCTAGTTTTGCCCCCCATTGGACTCCCAGCATGTAGTACATTGATATATTGACACATGCTAGTAAATAATCTTGTAGTTGTTGTACATATCAAAGGCCGTGAGAAGTTGTACCGAAGAAAATATTGTTTAACTCAAAATGCCCCCGAAGCTATTTGGCCAAACAGCCACTTATTTTTTAAATTTAACGCTTATCAATATCCTGATTTTGTCACAAATGAACTCAACACTTTGAGTTATATGGAAAAACACAGAGACTATATTTATAAGGCACTTTAATGCATTGTTTCCTCTTTCCCTATGCTAATTCACACACACTTATCTTATACAAAAGCAAGTGAAGCTTAAATACAAAATAGAACACCTTTTAAGGCTGAGTCTGGGAAAATCATTAACACCCAAATTCTTGATTAATTTGGCATCAAAAATTTTTGTGTGCATTAGGTGTAGTTACATAATTGCTAAATGCTAAATCTTATGTTGTAAAATATTGGACAATGTCATTTTGAGATTTGACTGGAATGTCAAGTTTATATGTCAAAGCATACTCACAGCCCGTATTACCTAGAAAGCAGGCTTAAGTGCTGTTACTTAATTAGAAAGAGAGAATCCAGAGAACAGAAGGTGGAAAAACAGAAAGGAGATAGAACCAATAGGAGGATGTCCAAACAAACTGGCCACGTCACCTGGTCCAGGAGACTTAGACCCCAAAGAGCCTTCCCTGTGAGTTGGGTGGGACCTTCCTTGTAGGTTGCAGAGGGAGGAGGCAGGTGAATAATTTTCCAGTGACACCCTTTTCCAACTGCTGAGTTGTGCAGGCTTGGGTATCAAGCATGGTTCTTTGGGGCCTCCCACATCCATAGCAATAAGGAAGCCACGGAGGCAGTAAAGAGGGAGAAAGGACCTTAGGATGGACCTCACAATGCTGTCAGCATATTGCAGCTGGATGAGGTTGGCTGGAGCTCACTCAGAGCTGGGTCCTGTGGTGGTGTCTGAGAGAATCAGAAAGGTATAGCGGATTAAATGTCTGACACCTTGATAGTTACACAGTCAGAAGTTAAAATGTAAAATGTCTTATCTAGTACTTATGGAGTTTTTATGGCTCATCTTTATAGCAAAGCTGGACCTTTGATACAGATACTTTTAGTAAGGACACTTGAAATGTCCTATCGAGATGTAAACCTGTACTGTTCAATAATAAGCAGTAGATATTTTTTATTCCCTTGCTTATTTCTGACTCTCTACTATCACATGGCTCAGGATTGGGAAGAGGCTAAGGGGTGTGTGTAAGGAGGAAGGTCAGGGATAGTTTAGAAAAATGAGGAAAAAACAAAGCAGGAGAGGAAGCTCATGGAGAAAGAGGAAGCTGTGAAATAGGGTACTATGTGGGAGTGAAGCGCATCTATTGCAGGCATTAGTTGCTTACTTAAAAAAATGTCACTGCTGTCAAAAATGGGATCAATTTTTAAACAGCTGATGATGGTGTGTCTTAACCAGCTGTGTGTTTTTGCACAAGTCTTTTCACCTTAGTTGGTCATTTTCTTATCTGGGAACCAAGGGATTTGGATCTCATCAGATAATTTCTAGAGTCCAACTGTAGGATAACATAGTTGTAGCTAACATTAACTGAGAATTTCTGTTCAAGCACCAGCTCATTCAGTGGTGCTTGTGCTTTAAACTCACTTAGTGAGGCTTACAGAGCAGGGAGCGCTGGAGCACAGCTGCACTCTCCCTCTAACTGAGCCTTGAACTTGGGCCAGAAATATTAACAGGCCCCAGTAGTGGTAGAATATAACTCAGCTGGGTTGAAAAGCTGGGCCCCAGGGACTGTCGCAACTTGCTACCCGAGGACTTGTGTTTCAATTTTTGTTGTGCCCTAGAAACCCATGGGAAGAAGCCTTTGGTTCCAGTCCTTAAAGCTTACTTAAATAAAATTCTCCTTGAGACCAAGAATATTACATTTTTTCCTTCCTTAATGTTGTTTGAAGAAGAAAAGTCACAACAGATAATAAGTGAAAACTAAGAAAAGGATAGTCAACCAAACTTCCTTAGGTTTTTGGTTTTGTCATGTTCTCTTGGAAAAAATTCAGCATAGATGTGATGCT
>PVKM010004543.1:0-51715 GCA_004027735.1 Carollia perspicillata
ATTTTGCTTCTTAATTATGTTATTTTTTTCCCAAGAGCATGTGATTTAACAATTTCTTAGTGATAATGGACGACTCCAGAGAGAACCATTGCAATAGGACGGACACCCACATGCTGTGCCTGCCCTGCCCCTCCTACTCCTCCTGACCTGGGCTTAGTCCCTTGGCCTCTCCAAATAGTAGTGTCTGTCCTCAACTGTCAATTTTTAATGTATTGTAATATGAGCCTTCCTATATCATTGAAGTAATTAAACAATACCATACTATCTCTGTTTCTAAGTCTGTGTTACTTCTACACCTATCATTTAATCACTGAGAGAATCAGGGACAGATGTTTTTAGTCTCTAGGAGGACTTTCCCCCAGTGACCTCCCGAGACTCACCAAATGGATGGTGGGAATAGGAGTTAGTGTCAATGGGAGAAAGGAACAGGAATTGGTCAACAAGTCAACTGGCCAATTGTGATGACTACATCATTTCTCAAAACATGGTTTCCAGCCCAGCAGACTCGTCTTGGTGCTTGCTAAGTATTGAGACTCCCAGGCCTGACTCCAGACTCAGGGGAAAAGGTCTGGAGCTTGGGCCTGGGGAGCTGCTTTTAAAACAAGGTGACCCTGGCAATCATACATGTGGGAGGAGCACTGGCTCAGTGTATACTTATTACAGTGAGAGTGTGAAACTGGGTCAAATAAATATAATTCTCAAAATAAATGGTCTTCTGTTTTGATATACTAAATGAAAACCTCTTTCCTCTTTCTCTCACCATACTCGTACCCAAGCTATCCTTCACTGGAACGCAACAGCACACACCCTAACTCTTCCCCAGTGCAGCGAGTGGCGTAAAGCACAGCCTTGGTGGGGACCAAAGCCAAGCGTGCTTTAAGCCATTGCAAATTCCTCTTGTAAGTAAAAAGGTACATCTTATAAATAAATTAATTAGAAAACGAACACTGACCCAGTGAGCTCTAAAAGGAGCCTTGAGCCTCTAGTCCTCAGATCCAAGAGTAACTATGAAACTGGCAAAGTCAGTCCCAGTTCTTGCAACCTGCCGCAGAATTATCACCAGCTCCGCAGTGTAGGTGTGAATCGAAAGCCTTTCCTTCCAGGAGAGCATTATCTTTGATCAGTTCCAAGCCAAAAAGCTACAGATGAAACTCTCCTTATCTCCACTTTTATATGTGTTTTAACACCTGAATGATGAGATTCTTTTTCACTCCTGGGGTCCGGGTCCGTTTAGTCAGTGCTGCATTCTTGATGATCATTTCCCATTAAATTAGGGGGAAGTGTCACTATAGTCTATGAATTTATGTTCAATCTCTAAGAGTAACAAAGTTTTTCAGAGGATAGTAAAGTTTTTCAGGGGATCAAATTTCTCGATTTTTATGATGACTCTGGGAAGTTATTTGGACTACAAGGGAACCACAGTTCAACTAGTATATTCACTTGGGTCATGTTGCTCATATTCACTCTACATGCATAATACTTATTCTACACGTTTTGATGCAGGTATGTTTGAACATAACACAGAACACATAAACACATATACATATCCTCATGCACCTTAGAGTATGTGGGAATGGGTAGATCATTGCAAGAAAGCAAAATTCATAGTTTGTCTGATACTTGGTCCTATGAAATAGAAGTCTAAATTTTGTGTTTAGTGGCAGCTTAATTTTTACTATTTCATGATTTTCCATGAAGGAGTCAAAATATTAGATTTCTGATTCATTTTGCTTTATTTTGTGGGTAAGAGATGAATCTAAAACAGGGAAAGGACACTTACCCAAATAGAAATCATGGATGGATGGGCTTGTCCTGTTTTGTCGTCCTAAGTTAGCCTTCTCAACCCTTTGCTTGATGTCTGTCTTCCTTTCTCTTAATTCCATGTGCTGATGCTTAGTGAATAGTTAGTGTATTCCAGGCCCAGTACTGTGGCTTTATGCACATTTTACATTATCCACATAACTACACAGAATAAGTACTTGAATTTAGAAAAGAAAATACGTTATTCAAGGTCATTTCCCCCTGTTTTATCCCTTCTTCTATGCATTCCGGAATTTCTCTTTGTTTTGTACTGGGCTGTGCACCCCTTAATTTAGAATTTCTCCTAAGCCAGTTCTTTTTTCTACTAGAATTCCCTTTACCCAGGTTGTTTTTGGCTATTTTGTGCTCCTGTGTCAAAGAATTTGTGTCCTAGTAATACAATATTGAAAAGTCACTATTTATCTGCTATTTCCCGTTAAATTGTAGGACTCATGAAGAAAGTGGGTATATACCCAAAATAATTGAAAACAGGATTTCTAACAGATGCCTGGACACAAACAGTCATAGCAGCGTTATTCACACTAGCCAAAAGATGGAAACAACTTGTGCCCATCAACATATAGATAAACAAAATGTAGCTTGTGTGTGTAAAGACACACACACACACACACACACACACACACACACACACACACAATGGGATATTATTCAGAGATGAAGAGGAATGAAATGCTGATACATGGCTCAGCATGGAGGAACCTTGAAGATTTAAAAAGCCAAAATAGCACTTCAAATTATATGTGGCATTCTAGTTAAGTGTTGCTTCCTCTAGGAGGCTCTGAGTTTGAGGTTCTCTATTCATGTTATTTAAAAAAAAGGAGGGGCGGGAGGAAGGAAACAGAGCAAGATGAACAAGTGTTGAAATAGAGCAGCAATAATAAGGCTTGTTTCTTGACAAATATTGGTAATAAAAAGATGTTACTTTTCTTCCTTGTTTTAAATCTATGGGATCTTACAGAACAGCTCCCCAATTTCCTTCCTTTCCTGTTCAACAGTGGGTGACAAAGTGGACTGCAGGGGAATGAGAGGACTTTGGCATATCCCAAATCTGTTTCTGCTTCCAAATCTCTTTTCATCAAAAGCTGCCATGATAAAATTACTTAAAAAATATAAACTGCAAGTAGTTGTATAAACCCAAGGCATGGTTTGTACAACTGTGCAGAGATTTACAGAATCAAGATGGGGCTAGACATATAGCATAAAAGGCAGAGAGAGAAAGAAGAAATAGGCAAATCAGAGACATATTCTTAACTGATCTTCAAGAAGAAACCATTCTCACATCACTGCAGGCAGCTCAGTGAAACAGGTTTTACTCTTAACCTCAATCAATACAATCAGGAAAGCCCTGGATGGAAAGGATGTACTCTCTTCTCCAGTAAGAGTGTTATGATGAATGATGGGAGAGTGGTCCAGGCTGCCAAGTCTGCTCCTGCTACTTATTTTACAGGTTTATTCACCAGTAAGTTCATACTTTTTCCTTCTGGCCCCACTTCAGTTAGAGAAATCTATTCCTTGGCTCTGCTGTTCTGTATATCTCAGCATTGCCACACTCACCTGACTTATTATGGTCCACTAATCCCAGTATCTCTTACTGTCAGGGATGATCAATGGAATGGCATATTTGTCACCCTTGCACTGTTAGGACTTCGTCTCACTGATGTCTAATATCTGGTAAGCTCTGTGGCTCAGTGGCTCACATATGCACTTATTTAAAAGAATCTTGATTTGCATTTCTCTGATGATTAGTAACACTGAGCATCTTTTCACATGTCTACTGGCCATTTGTATGTTCTCTTTAGAGAAGTGTCTATTCAGGTCCCATTTTTTAATTGGACTGGATTTCTTTGGTGTTGAGTTTTATAAGTTTTTTACAAAGTTTGGATATTCACCCTTTAGCAGATGTATCAGTGAACACAGATGTTCTTTCATTCAGTTGTCTTTTTGTTTTGTTGATTGTTCCCTTTGCTGTATAAAAACTTTGTAGTTTGATGTACCACCATTTGTTTATTTTTCTTTTGTTTTCCTTGCCTGAAAAGACATATCAGAAGAAAATGTTGCTAAGAGCAATGTCTGAGATTTCACTGTTTATGTTTTCTTCTAGGATTTTTATGGTTTTGAGTTTAATATGTAAGTCTTTAATCCATTTTGAATGTGTGCTTGTGTGTGGTATAAGAAGGTGGTCTAGTTTCATTTTTCTGCATGTATCTAATTTTCTCAACATCATTTACTGAATAAACTATCTTTAGCCCATTTTGTGTGCTTGCTTCCTCTGTCAAATATTAATTAACTATAAAAGTGTAGGTATAGTTCCAGGCTGTCTATTCTGTTCCACTGATCTATGTGTCTGTTTTAATGCCAGTACCATGCTGTTTTGATTACTATGGCCTTATTGTATAGTTTGATGTTAGGTAGCATTATAAGGGAGATAAATAGCAATAGAAAAATACAATGAAAATTAAATAAAAGAATCTTGAAACAGTTTGTATTTTCAGACTGTTTCAAATCTTAGGTCAGTATTTTTGTTGATAAAGATGGCTTTCTCTTCCTGACACTTGTCTTACATTATTTAGTTCTTGTGAGCAGTAGCAGTAAACAGGCTTCTGTCAGTGGTGGGGATGAGAAGAAGAGTGACCTCAGAGTCAGGGACTTGGCTTTTCTCCTAGTCACTGGCTACCTGACTGCTGAATAAACTTGGAGGATTTACTTACTATTTTTGAATCTCAATTTTTTCATTGACAAATGGAGCAATAAACTTAGACCTCACCATACTATTATTATAATAAGGCCCCAGTTAAAGAGTAAGTATGGCCATTTAGATTATTAGTTAATGAATGTAGTTCAATTTCTATACAAAATAATTTTGATTTCATAGCCACCTTTTATAGCACTTTTACTAATTACATTTATTGAAGTAATACATGGCAAAGCAAAAATAACTATGGATTTGTTGTGAAAAACAATAATTTCTCACTGCATTACTCCTTGCCTGCATCTCCACTCCCTGAAAAGTTTTTATTTTAGTTATTTCTGGCTTTAGATTTTAGTAATACACATTTTTAAATGTTTTGATGATTAATTCAGGCCTGAAGTAAGATGAGCTCTGTCTAGAAAGTATTCGGCCTCCTGCTTTGGTAGCAGACATGGTGGAACGAATTTTGCCATGACACGTTTCCTGCCAAGATCCTGTGTCAAAAGCTCAGACAGAGTAATTTTTGGAATCCCCAGATCAGCCTCCAGTTCTCACACAATCAGCCACTGATCTTTGTTGATTACAGCGCATACGTGTTCAACATTTTCAGGTATTCTGCTTGTTGTAGGCCATCCGGAATGTGAGTCACTTTCAACAGAATCTCAACCATCTTTGAAGTGTCTGTGCTAGGAATGGTCAAGCTTAATGCAAAATTTTATGCATATTCGTTGCTCTGTTCACTCAATCATGTTTAATGTGATGGCCACACAGTACACAGGGTCACTCAATGGTGTCTACCACCCCCGCTGATGTCAACCTTGTTCATGCATACACATTCCATTCCACTCTCCTGGGCTGCCAGGTTACATTGATGACACACAAACCATTCTCATTATATTAACAATGTCTGGACGTTTTCCAGACAGACCCTATATATGTTAATTTGTTCAATTTAAACATGTTTGCCCTCTCTTTATTGATTTTAGAGAAAGAGGAAAAAGAGATAGAGATAGATAGATAGATAGATAGATAGATAGATAGATAGATAGATAGATCTGATTGGTGAGGCTTCCTTGGTTCTCTGAAAAGCCCTGACTAATACAGATATTAAGAACATTAACAATTTTTGCATCTCCCTTTCTTTTCTCTACTATAGAGAAAAACTTTAAAATACTAAAATTATAAGACTTCCTGAAAATTAGAGGTCTCCATGTGACCCAGTTTTAGCCAATGTGTCTTAAATTAAAGGCTGTAGAGTTTCCAAGGAAATGTCTAAACTAAATAGAGTAGGTGTCTCGTCTTTCAGCTTTTGCCCATCTCCCTCTTGCCTAGAACTCAGGTGAAATGACTGTGGGTGCAGCCCCTACAATGCAACTGTGAGCATGCAAGCCACACAATGGGCATGACAGACCTGAAGCATGTAAAGTACCTAGGCCCCAGATGGCACAGTACAGACCATAGTACAGATCACCGTACAGACCTAGAATTATCTTCCTCCTCAGGGCTTCTTTTTTCATGGGGCAAACATTTAAGGCAACATTACCTTTATTTCTTATTTTTTGAGGTCAGACAGATACCTGACCTATGCAAGTCACAAGTTTGATAATGTATGACAGATGTTTAACAGGCCAGTGTGGCTTACTAAATCTAAAATAAAATGAATATTACTATTGCCATAAATTATATTATTATCTAAGCATAGAGGGAGAAGCAACTCTTAATCAGATCCAAGACCCAAGAAGTGATGTCTACTAATGAGAATCTAAGTTAGCATACACAGACAGTCTTTGTCTTGAACTTGACTCTCAGTCAGGGTAGAAGGTGGTTTCTCATTCCTAAGGTAATTGCTCTTGATGCCCTGAGCTTCTTCCCCTGACCCAATTTCCTTGACAGAAACAGGGACCATAAATCTTTCTAGATCAGAGGCCAAAAGGCTGGTACTGGAGATCTGGAGCTGTGAGGGAGATGCTTGATGTCAGTGTCATGCAGGGCCATCCAGGGGACAGAACTGTCTGGACGGCTTTCAGTGGAGTCTGTATAATATGCGGGGTAGGATGGGGGAAGTGGTCTGGTGACTTAAAGCCAGAAGTCAGGGTCAAACCTCAATAAAAGGGGTAGGTCATCACGGTGCCTAAATTCTGTGTCTTTGCTCATAAACATCAGAAATCAACTCTAAAAGTTTAGAAAACATTATATTAGAAGATTTTCTGTTATTTCAAATATCTAGGGTACATTTGTTTTTTTTTTTGAAATAACAAGGCAAGATAGCTAATGAGTAGGAACAACTCAATAACATAATCTGCAATGAATTTGATGAGTTTCAACCATTTTTCCTTATCCCTTCTTCACTCCGTTAGAGTTAAAGTCCTGCACGAGAGGACACTATTGGCAAAGTCAAGATTAAGCAAATTTACCCTTGAGCAGACAAGAGTAATGCAAACAAACAAAAGGATCTGTGAGAATTCACTTTTATAAGGACTCCTAGGTACTGGATCCACTTCCTTGTGGGAGGACTGGACTTCCTGACTAACTCAAGGGGCCTGGACGCCACGGGAAATAGCAACCAGGAAGGAAACCTGAGTGCTGTTTGGAAGGGGGAGCACTGGACGGCCACCAACACACAGTTTGTCTTTGATAAGTACCAGTAGAGATCGCTGTATGTACTTCTTTATGAGATGTGCAACCTCTATCTCTAGAGTATGTGCATTAAGTAGAAATGCTGAATCCTACAGTACATATATTTAAAATATACACTGGCCCTGCTGGACCACTCTCTGGTGGTCTTTGGATTGTTCCAAGTTGTACTCCAAAAATCCTATAGTCAAACCTGTTTCCATTCATCCTTGCCAAAACTTGGCCTGTCAGATTCCTTATTTTCTCCAATCTGATGCCTTCAGGCTCTTTAACAGTAATTGACCCTAGGCAGACAAGGGTTTGTGTCTGGTTAAAGAGGTAAAAAGTGCATGTGGTGGGTGACAGGAGGAGGCGCACATCTGACACATGGGATGTGAGGTAGGTCATCTCCCTCTCACTAGTCACATCACCCGAAAAGTGTTTAAAGCTTAAAATAGTTTGCCCACAATGAAAATACAGGACATTTTAGTTACTAATTCAAGTTCATCTTTCTTTAACAATAGGAAGACCTGGCATCATTGAACTTGAATTTCTGGTCCTCATGGAAGGTCATATACCCTCTGGTTTCCATTGTTTCCCTGTTTTATATTACACAAGAGGCCTCATTCTTCCTTGTTACCTGTAGGCAGTTGATATTGTAATCCTTTGTCTTACACTGTTAGTTTGGATGATTTCAGGGAGGTGGTATTAACCAGAAGAAAAGAACTGACAAGGTCTCCAAATAACTAACAAATCAGAAACATACTAATGACCCTTATAAGTGTCTTGCTTTCTTGCACTAAACCACTGTGTGGAAGTAATAGGCTTTCTGTAACAAAGCATCACAGTGAAAAAAGGGAAGGGTAAAAATCTTGCTAAAAAGCACTATGCAGATTAGAGATTTTTTAAATTGACTTATTTGTATACTTCTTGTTTGCTTATGCTGAATTTCTTCTGACTTGTTATTTGCCATTGAAATGACAGAAATATTCTAGGAGTGAAAGAATGAAAGATTTCCTCAAAGGAATATGCCAGGCAGTAATGAAAATTAACATTAGGTTTCACCTACAAACTGAGATTACCACTTGGAAGAATAGATGGCCAGTGTAGGAACATACATTATCAGTCATTTTTTCCTTTGTTGAGATAAATAAAGTTGTTTTGTGATACACAGGAGAGTATCAATGTGCTCTCTGCATTCTAAGTGCCTTCTCTCTGCCTCATATGGAAGAAGGGACTGCCTGTTACACATCCATTTTGGATTTTACAGCAGATCACAATCTTTGGAACGGTGATGGCTGAACGCAATAGAAATCAGGAACAATGCAGGCATAAACTTTTATAAAATCCTAGTATTACAACTATTTTTCTGGTCACATTTGAGCTTTGCAAAACAATGGACACTGTCTCTGATTACATGTCAGGATGGATAACTGATTTTTTCCCATAAACATGAGCTCACTTGTGACTTCTATGTTAAAGTCTCCTAAGCTGAACCCTGATCACTTTCAACTCTTTGAGAAAGAAAGAATTGTCTTTTTAACTGGAGTTTTCATCACAGTTTTAAGAATAAGGGATTAGATAATTTGGCATTGCTTGTTGTTCTGCTCACAAGACTGAAAATCAGTAAAGAGAGTAGTAGGAGATCATTGACCACGGTTGATAAGAAGGGATTCACAGTGGGGACCTGAAGGACTGCTATGATGAAGGGAACCTGACTATAGAGGAAAAAAGGAAAAATAATTATTACAGCCCTACATTTGGGCATTCTCCCTGACCTGCCTAGACTTTCACCTCTTCTAGATGCATGGCCCAAAGGTCACATGGATCCATACAGCAAGCTCCATCTCAACATGCTCAGCCTAATGAGGGGTCCAAGATGTTGGCCTCTCCTCCACATAAACATTACTTTGAACTCCAAACGAAATTGGGACACTTAATGGCAGAGCTTCAGAGAAATATCACCTTTGTTCATTGCTGAGGACCTTGGAAATGCCCAGGTTCTGATGCTTCTCAAGAATTCATTATTCACTTGTTAATTGGACCAAAAGCTATCTCTATACCTTTCCTTATTTGCTTAGGAAGGTTTCTTTTGTGACTAAGGTATTTAAAGTATATTCTGAAGTCCACACAGTTTTTGAGTAGCTGCTGGAGTTTTGAACCCAGATCTATCTGACTGCAGGATTTAGAACTATTTTTTTTCTCACATCCAAACAGCTTTAATGATAGTCATTCCTCAGTTAAGAATCATACTCTGTAGATTCTTGGTTTGAAGAATAATATTGACACTTTAGTAACTCTTTATTACTTTTTTGCTGATTTAAATCAATACACAAATTCATTTTCTTTGTATTTTATTTTATTTTTTAATTTTTATGTTTAATTGGTAGGAAAGACTTTGTAATCATTTCAGAACTTTTTGTTTGCACTTCCTCCCACTCCCCAAATACCAATTATCACATAACCAAGTTCAAAGACTTTCTTAACAGTTAGAAGACTGTAGGCTTCCCCTTTCCTTAGGTTTTCTAAGAAAAGTAAAATTATCGAAAGAGCACGAGTAGGTAAACCCTGTGGCTCCTCTGCCCACATCCTTCAGGTGGAGCTGACTCTCTCATGCAATTAGTTACGCAGTGTGCAGGGATTTCACCGCAGCGAATGATAACGCTGGGCTTTTATCCTTCTCAAAGATCATTTTACTCTTGAAATTAAAGTCACTGATTCTCATTCACCAGCAAACATCTGCTGTTGATTGATAGCACCATCATGCACTCCTCACACTACTGTGAATGTGTCTGTGTAGTCACCTCCCAGAATGTGTTTATTCTGAAAGGACATGCTAGAAGAACCAGCTGAAATAGTATAGGTTTGCTGAAATCTGCAAACTAATTTGCTCTTTCCCTGTTCTCGAAAGGACACTCCCCGATGCCTTTACCTGTTCATGGTCAGAGTAGATTGGTTTATTTGATTGGATTCACTTCTTCATGGTCGAAGTAGATTGGTTATTACATTTAAGAAAATACATATTAATATGCTTAGGGAGCAGCTTGAAAATAAATGTGCTTATCAGCATTTACGTAAAGCTAATGGGCATGTAATTTTTAATCTGAATAATTTATTTAGAAGGGTGATTATGACAAGGTGGGTTGAGCTGCCACTGTCACATGACCTCTGGTAGTGCTTCTTAGAGAACTGATACCTTTTAATGAATCCATAAACATTGCCCTGATTTAATTAGTAGCTCATTGAATTATTGATCAAACACTTAAACTTCTAAGGTGTCTTGATATCTTAGTCATGTTGGAGGAGCCAAATTAGTGTGCTGTAATCAGAAGGGCTCTGGATAGAATATTTAACTAGCCGTGTGACCTTCAGCAAGTCACTTGACTGCACTGAGCCTCACTATTTTGTTAATAAGTAATATACCTGTCTCACCCTGACTTCAGATATTATGATTTTTTAATTAGATAAACTATAAAAATATATGAAAAGCAGCATGTATAATATGTGTGTTCGGTATTATTCACTGTCTTTTTTATTTTAACCTCCAAATTTGATGAAATAAAATGGGACTCTTTTTGTGAATTGGTGAGCAAATTGATTATATATTTCAGGAAGTACTAAATACTATATTTTTATAGGTATTTTGTATCTATAGATATACAGATGTTATAGATTTGGCATCTATTTTTGTACAAATTGTTTCATCCTACTTGCTTTTAGTACGCTACCACTGAAAGAGCACTGTATCTTCTGGAAATGTAAGCCCTTACAATGTGAGCTACATAAATGCCACGGCATTTTATCGAGCGGGCATCATGATTTTGGGGATGTTGGTCTTGACTCCCACACTGGTTTCTTATCGTAAGGGCAGACACTCTGCACCCCGCACAAAGAAATGGAAACTTATATATGGAGGCATAACACGTATTTTAATTGGCTTGTTGTCAGGGAAAAAAATAAAATTTCACACCACTTTTAGTTTTGTTGAATGTATTTAAAACTAGCAAAGTTATAGTCATAGACTCATACTAGATTTATATGGATACTAAGGATATTGCTCATAGGCCATGCTGACCTTTCTTCTTCTTTTTTTACAAACAGCTTATGGAGTCAAACAACTTTGATGTCTCATTTGAAGGATGAACGTATTTGAAACTGAGGCAATACTCCAAGAATGAAGCTGTGGTTAGAGGACTGAGAGTGCCTGAGCCTCGTTTCTGAAAAGATTAATGAAGAACCTCCAGGCTAGATAATGGTGTTTCATTAGAATGTAAGGGTGTGGAATATCACTGAAGAACTTGAGTGCATGAATCCTGTGGGTAGGGTAGAAAAATCACAGAGGACAGGCCTGGAAGACTTTGAACAATGTGAGGAATCAGAGGTCAATTATTTCAAGGTCAAAGCAACAGTGATGAGTGAGTGTGAGGAGAGCTCCCTGGACCACATCCATGGTCAGCTCCACAGGGAAATAACTTAACCTTAAGATTCATTGAATTAGATGAGAGGGGTAAGGAAAAAAAACAGGTTGTTTAAATATTTTCCCCAATCCAATTTTGATATTAAAAAGAAGGACAGGACTGGACTTCAGATGTGGGGAACAGTGGACCTGAACTTGGTGAGCTGGAGAGAGACAAGTCAAGGGAAGTAAACGGAGAAGGATGGCATTGTCACTTGACCGAGCATACCATTTCACTGAGTAGGCTTCGCAGTGAGGTGGGTGCCAGGTATGAGTGAGAGCAGACTGGTGTTTTACTGAATACAAGAGATAGGGTTCAGGCTACTGAGCAGTTGGTACACACTCACTGAGCAAAGTGGTAAATAATCGAAAGCTGTACAGAATTAGGGA
Organism: Carollia perspicillata; assembly: GCA_004027735.1. Taxonomy (NCBI): domain Eukaryota; kingdom Metazoa; phylum Chordata; class Mammalia; order Chiroptera; family Phyllostomidae; genus Carollia; species Carollia perspicillata. The sequence continues at coordinate 11,970 of PVKM010004543.1, forward strand.
CAAAAGACAGCATCATGGTTCTCTGAAAGTCCTTGGCTTGTAGAGGGGCTGCCAATGTGCAGGACAAGACACTATGTGGCCTAGTAGACAGCTGGCTCTATGTGACTGAGACCGAGAAACTTTCTAGAGGTTGGGGAAATATTGGAAGACATTGCAATTGTAGCCAAACCAAAGTGAAGAGATCTCGCTAAGCATAAGAGATCCCTAAAGGCATTTGGCTGAGACTCCAGAGAGGCCAAATGAAGAGTCAACAGTATGCTCAGACTTAATAAGGGAGTGGGGCAGGGAGAGACATTTAGGACTAAGAACAAAGCAAAATAAAACCACAGTAGCCAAATTTTTTTTTTAAAGTCTATCAGTGATAACAGGTCCACTAGTAATTGAAATACTTGATAAAACAAAATTTAAAATGCTATAAAACTTATTTCAGAATCCCTATGATATATAATATAGAATGTGTGATGTGCAAAAAAAAAAAATACTATACACGGGAAGTGGTCTTTACTCAAGAAAAAAAATTAGCAACCAATTAGAAAAAGAACACAAGATAAACCTCATGTTGAAATTAGGAGAAAGGGTCTTTAAAATATCTACTGAAATTATGTTCAAAGACTTAGACAAAATGTGGTAATAATGAATGAACTAATAAGGAATCCCAGGAAAAATAAAGCTTCTATTTCTATTCTGGAAATAAAAGACACAAGTTTTCATAGGGAGAAAAATCACATCATAGTAAGACTGCAGTGGAAAGGGTCTATTAATATGAAGATCAACAGAAATTATTCAATCTACAGATCAAAGAGAATAACTATTTTTAAAAAGACAGAAAATTATGCTACAATATTAAGCAGTCTAGATAATTGGGTTCCCAATAAGTTTAAAAAGGAAGAAAATGTCACCAAAATTATTTGAGGAAAAGAGACTGAATGTTCAAATTTGATGAAAAACATCAAACTGCATGCCCAAATCGCATATCCAAATTCTTACAGTCAAAAAGATAAAAAAGAATAAATAAAAGAACCATTTTATATAGGCATTGCATTGTCAAACTAATAAAAATCAAAGGAAAAAAATCTTAAAAGCAATCAGATACTAGATATATTACAGAGAGGGAAGAACAATATGTATAATAGTGGACCTTCCATATTTATAAAGGTGAATTCAGTCACATTTTTAAGGAAGAAATAATACCCATCTTAAACAAAACCTCTTGGAAAATAGAGAAGGGAGTGCCTTCAAATTTGTTTTATGGGGATAGAATAGACTATTCGCAAACCCTGGCAAAAGTGGTTATAGTAAAATAATTACAGACAAAAACTGTGTGAATACAGTTGTGAAAAATTTTCACAAAACATTAGAAAAATAAATCCAGCAACAAAGAAAGATAATATTTACTACCAAGTAGGTTTTATTCCAGGAATACAAAAATCAATCAACATAATTCACCATAGCAAAAGAAGTAAAAATAAACTATAAATTATCTCAATATATGCATCAAAATATAAAATAGATCTATAATTTGATAAACTGATGGATGTGATAAAGGTCATATAGAAAAGATTAAATGCAGAAATTATTTAGTGTTTAAATAAGTACTTACTGTAAATTCCTTTTAAATTTTCTGTAATTTTAAAGATTTTATTTAATTATTTAGAGAGAGGGGAAGGTAGGGAGAAAAAGAGGGAGAGAAACATTGACGTGAGGGAGAAACATTGATCGGTTGCCTCTCACACTTGCTTCAGCCACGGACCAGCACTGTAACCCAGGCATGTGTCCTGAACAGAAATTGAACTGGTGACTGCTTTGCAGGATGACACCCAACTAACTGAGCTACACTGGCCAGAGCTAAATTTTTTGTAATTTAAAAAATGTCCAGATTATTTTTTTGAGGAAAAGTTATTTCAAGCATTTTGAAATATACTGCTTCTTTCATCTTTAGAATTATTTTCTAAGATTAAATTCCAAGGAATGGAACTATTAGGTTAAAAGATTTCAATAGTACATATGATTTCTTAGTTGATTGAATTTTTTTCCATAGATATTAGTTTTTCATTCATACTTATGCCTAATGAAATGAGCATGTGAAAGGTGACTTTCCACTTTATGACTGTACAAACTGAATGTCCTGAGGGAGAGTAACATACTCACCCAAGGTCCAGTCAACAGTAGGTACTGGGCAGAATTAAAGCAGAAACCTTCTGGATTCAATTTCCTAGGAGCTAGAATAGCAAGGGGAGAGAATGTGCTTTTCCTTTGTTTGAAAATCATTATTGACTACTTTCAATTTTTATAGTATTTTGTGGTTAATTATGAGTTTGGGGGTTATGCAAAAGATGCCAAAAGAGGACAGAAGAAATTTCGTGGCTTAGATATTACATCACAGAATTATAATAAATAGGGGGTGGGCATAAGTAGGCTTGCCGTTGTAAGTACAGAAAACACAATTTATTTGCGTGTGATCATTCATTTATTAATTATTGTATCGTTTGTATTACAACTGTAAAACTACTTTTGCCTATGCCTATATCTAATGTAATAATATAATTTCACTTTTATTGAGTACTAAAGTACTATGTTAACTGTTTTCTGAATGATATCATTGAATTTTGTGTAAATTATGTGATGTTTTCAGTATAAGATTTGAAGAGAAAGAAGCCCACAGAATTGGTATAGCATCTCAGTACCATACAATTCATAGGTTGTGGAATTAGGATTTCAAATAGGAGAGTTGAGATACCAAAGCAGTTCACTCTGTATTTAACATGGCCCTATAACCATAAAATAGCACCAGACGAAGAATAGTCCAGAATTATTAGTAACACATTCTAAGATTTGGGTTTAGGTTTTGCTTTGTTATTGCTACTGCACATTGATAAAGAAGCTCAGTATTAAACAATAGTCACACTTTATTTGAGTTTTCCAAAGAATGGGTTAATAACAAAATTTATCATTTTTATCAATGGCTTTAATGTCCTGAGAGCTTGATTCACTTGCCCAAGGTCAGTAAATGTGTCCCCATTCATGCTGACACTGAGTTCTGCTTATTCCTATGATAAATGAGCTACATGCCCCATACCTGTAGGCAGGTGAGAAATAGACATAGATGCTCAGGCTATTTCTGGAGTGAATTACCATGAAAAATGGAACTGCACTGTGATTGATAATAAGCAATCAGTATTTTCTTTACATAAAACTTTCCTCTCTCCTTTAGCGATAGCGGGTTTTGTAACATCACTGTTCTGTGACATACCATCGATTACAGTACTATCTATTACAGTTTTATTGGTATCTATCTCATCTTCTCTATTAAGTCATGGGCTTATTGTTCCCAGTGCCAGCATTTCTTAGTCTGCCAGAAACATCTCTGTGTCAGAAACATCTCTGATAGCTGGGATTTCTGGAATGCGAAGACTGTGTCCACTTTGTCCATGTGTGATCCTGGACTAATCCTCTCAGCACCCATCACTTTATAGGCTTTCGGTTGTAGTCTAATAATGGCCTAACACATATAATCTCACTGGAAACCTTGGAGACAAGGTGGATCAACAGAAGAAGAGCTCTGAGAAGTTGTGATTTGCCCAAGGTCACACTGTGAGTCAGCATTCTCTCTAGACTGTGCTTCCCCATTTAGGGCTGAGTGATTGGGAGTAACACAAGTGGAAGAATTCTGTGGAACACAGCACTTGATTTGTACATGCTACATGCTATTTCAAACTAAAGTGGAGGATGTTTGATCTATAATAACAAGAGATAACACTTAGTGTGTACTTCCTGTATGCCAGCTACTGTGCCAAGCTATTCCTGCCTCATCTGTGTTCCCCTTCACAAACACTCCTACGAGAGTAGGTGCTATTATTACTACTGCTTACAGGAAAGTAGTTATTGAGAAACTCACCCAAGGACACCAGTGGCGGAGCCAAGACTTAAACTCAGGTCTATTTGACTGCTGGGTCCATACCCCCAACCATTACCCTTCAAACCTTTTCTAGTAAAACCTATTTGCTGGTCCTTGGGGTAGCAGGGCAACAGAGGGACTCTGAGTTCACATCTTAACATGGTGATTTCAAAGTGAGCTAAACACTAAAGACAGAGATGTTGCATGCATTAATGGGAGCAGTTTGGGACTGTTCTCATTAGCTTTCTTTTTTCACCCCATATTTTTTATTTATTTAAAAACATTTTTTACTGATGTTCAAATACAGTTGTCTCCATTTTCCCACCACCATTTTTTCCTGCCCTACTCACCCGCACCTCCCACCCTCAATCCTACCCCACTTTTGGCTTTGTCCATGGGTTCTTTATACATGTTCCTTTACGACACTTTGAGTTCTGTACCTTTGTTTCTTATAGCACTCCATGACCCTTTGCTCGATCTCCCGCAATGCATTTCCTTCCTAAGATAGCTTCCAGAAGAAACATTTCCTGTGTGTAGTGGAATTTTTTAAAGCACTCCCCCCACAGCCATTGCTTTCTATGCTTTGTATATTTGCCTCCATATAAGCATTCCACTTTATTTTTATCTGCTGGGTTTGCTGGTACTTTTAAAAATTAGTCTTCTAAATTTTAACAAATACTTATTTTGCAATCATACACTTGGCCATCTGACTTTCTTGGCCTATGAGATATCCTAGTCAGAACTCAGAATCAATTTGTATAATTTGCCTTTTATACTCACATTTAATCACCTTGAGTTATTAAAACAGAGTTATATAATAACATTAAGAGACATTTTTTATGTGGAGTCCGGTGTTCTGCTTCAGGATTAATATTGTGAAGAATTGTAGGAGGGAAGGCTCTGAGGAAGCCCATATTGATTTACTGATGAACTCTTCTGCCTCACTAAGTCGTGTCAGTCTGGACAAATCACTGATTTCTGAAGATCAGCTTTGTAATTCATTGTATTGTTCTGATTCATTTTTAAAGTGTTTGTTAGAGTCATACGACAACTATTCTTGACAGAATGCAATCTGCATGTGTGAGGAAACACAGGACAATGATGTACGTTGTTCATGGTGAATATTTATTGAGTACTTCCTCTGTGCCAGGCTACAGAAGACACTCTGCATGCAGTCTCCCATTTCGCCTTGCTCTGAGACTCAAAGAGGTTTCCTTACTCAAAGTCACAGCTACATTTAACTGAGAAAAGCTTCTAAAACTTTCTGCCTTAATAGAGCACATTTTCTAAGTAAAGATGAAAAATATATGTTTATGCACTTGATCACTTGGATTTATGATACCAAATGAGAAATGGACAAATTCACTCCACTCTCTGAGTCTCAGTTAATTTGTAGAATGAAAAATTTTACTCGAAGAAGCCTATAAGCTAAAGTGATCTATGTCAATAAAGTACCAAAATATTTCATGCCTCTTTTTCTTTTCTGTCACTAAGTCCAACCATAGTGTTGCTACCTTCCACAACTCTTGTGCTGCTCTTTGGCTTTTCTTTTGCATTTTTTAAATTATGGCCATGAATGGCTTGCTGAGAGGCTGACAAGGAGGCCAAGCTGCTACTTGCTGAGACATGGCCTGGAAGCTTCCAGCAGAGTCTTATCAGCTCCACTCCCCTAGCCCTTCTTACCCCAGCTGTGCTGGACTGCGGACAGCGTGCCACCTTGTCTGTGGGCTATCGGCCATTCTCAAAGGCAGGCCCTAGTGATAGAATGAAGAACCCTCCTAAGGAGATCAAATGGAGTTATTAGAAATTATTACTGACAGCTGTTGATAGTCACCATGAAATTAATTGCACACACATTTGGGGCCCAGAACAAATGAGGAGTCTAGGTGGTTGAGTCTTTATGCAGTGTGTTATCATTTAGACATTTCACAGGTAGTGTTTTGAGCCACTTAAAAGAGATTTAGAGGGTATAAGGACTGGAATGAAAGTGACTTTCTATGTAATATTCCTGCAAAAAAAATATGTCAGTTCAAGTCATTCTAATTTTGGTCATGCTTCTATTGCCTTAATTAATCATTTATCCATACCCATAATTCATGTACACATATACACATACGGTATATTCCACTCTTTACTAGGCATCTTGATTTCTGAGACTACAGAAACTAAGGTTAAAAGAAAAGCATTTTTTCCCAAAAAGCTCACATAATTTTTGGACTTACTGGTTTATAGAATATTAGTGTTATCCATTTAACATAATTGTTAACTGGATATAGTATCCAGTTCTAATTATAGTATTCTGACTATACTATAATATTACTATACTATACTATACTATACTATACTATACTATACTATACTATACTGACTATACTATAATATTACTATACTATAGTATTTCTATAATACTATAATATTATACTATAATATTCAGGACTGCATACAGAGAAAAAATGGAAGTGGACTCTTGAACTATGTCTTTTGATAACTATTTTGGGTTCTGAACCCAATTCCAAAATATGTAGAGAGGAAGAGTTTCCCCCAAACCACCAAGCAACTCTCTATACACCAGCTGGGTATGCTATAATTCAACTCAATTTGGAGGCTATTTACACAGAGATAGTGTCAGATTCCACAGGTAAAGGGTCTTGTCATACAAGACACACCCCCTACACACACACTCAGTCACTCACATACTTGGTGCCAATTGCAAGCCCAGGTTGTTGCCTATGTTTCTGACTAAGCAGCTAAACACCAGAGGTCCTATGACCCCCTCCTTAAGTTCTGTTGATTTGCTAGCATGGCTAATAGAACTCAGAGAAACATTTTGCTCACAGGATGACCAGTTGATTAGAAAAGGATATAACTCATGCCAGATCAAGGTATATGGGAAGGGGCGCAAAACTTCTTGATCATGCAGATTTTCTATTCTTCCTGTGGAGGATGAAGATGGCCCATGTGACAGATTACCTTACTGGTGCTGGGCCAGAAAATTCCATACTGATGAATTAAGATCATGTTTCTGGGAGAGGTTGTGTTAAGGGTCCAAAATTTGTAAGCCTGAGGCTTCGAAAAGCCAAAATTCAAAATGTCAGAGTTTGGTGTAAAGTAAGGAAAGGCTTGTTGATGATGAGGGGCCAACTGAGAAGATGGGAGACCTAATTGTGGGGGAGCTCCACCCGCAGGACCCCCTCATCTGCCAGGGATGAACACAATGCTACCAAGACATGATCTGCTTGGGGAGGAAAGGTAGCTAATCTCTCAAGGGAGAAAGGCCACCTCAATGGTGTTTATTAGGGTCATAACACACAGGGATACAGGTAAGGCTCATTAATCATTGTCAGGCAGTAAGGGTCAAACAATAGATAACAAAGAACTCTGAGGGCCTATTTTGAGTTAGGGTCAGATAGCTAAAGAGCCATAAAACTTTGAGGAACAAACTCACGTCTTGCTTGGACCCTTATTTAATTAAGAGCATTGTAAACAAAGCAGGTTTCACAGCATTTTACATGTACTTTCTTAGGCCTGATTGCCCTAGGAAACCCGCCCTTTCCAGCATAGGGTGATACCCACCACCAGCATTGTCTCAGGCTTAAGTCAGGCAGGGGAAGTAAGGCAGCCAAGAGATTAGGAGACTTCTTGCAGACAGAATGAAGACTCAGGCTATGTCAGAATAGCCAGGGAGTGAGGGTCCTTCACCCCTTGTTTGCTCCAGCTCCCCAAGTCCTTCCTTGAGGGCCTCCCAAGTGATCGTGTCTGGCTTAGGTTGCCCCTGCTCTGAGAGGTCTTACCCATCATTGACTAACCGACCAAGCATTGGGGGCCACAGATGGATGAAGCAAAAGCAGCACTCTTGCCAGGGAGATAAGCTTTGTCTCCTTAGTGGCTCACAGTCTGAAGGCCACTCACTCAGCCTTAGCCTTGAGGGGTTTACAGCTCCTGAAACCAGGCAGAGTGGTTCCCAACACCTTATGGTTCTTCAGACCTATCTAACCAAAGTACAGATTTCAGGATTCTTTTATGTTAAGGGAAAGGGACATGGGAGGAACTGTTTTTGTAAAACTCAAGCCTTCAGCAGAATTCCTCTCATGATGAGCAGCATGTCTCCCTACAAGACTAAGCAGAAGCTATTAGTCTGAAGCCCAGGGTAACAAAGCAGGCTTGAACAAGATGGAGGCAGAGAGACTGAGCATTTATTCTGTTTTGGCTGAAACTGCAAGTCAATCAGATATTAAATCTAGGGTTTGGTAGCATAGGCTTCCAGCATGAGTAACACCATTTTGGACCTGTGGTTTGTTCTTTAACAATATAAAAGTGGCTTATTTGCAAAGAAGAGTGAATAACATTCACATGTACAGGAGAGAGAGGGAGAGTATTCCTGAATCTATTTAACAAATCTTGTTAAGCTCTATTATTTCACGGTAATGTATATTAAATAAAGAAGATAATTATTCAGATAATTATCAGATAATTCCACTGTGAAGCATTGTCATACATGTGACAACTGTGATGAACGTATTTATTTTCTTATTCAAATAGAACTGACTCCTAGTGTCAAATTTGCTCCCACTTTGAACACACTAACTTTTTTTAGTGCACCATTGTCTCCATGAATTGCAAATAAGTAGCTAGCTGAGGCAAGATGAGTCCCAGCCTTGCCCAGGAAATCCCCAAGAACTGGAAATTATTCAGATTCCTCTACTCTTCCTTGGGGATTGTGATGGTTAATTTTATTTAGCAGCCTGACAGGGCTATGGACATGCTGAAATACCTTGAAAACTATTATTTCTGGTTGTGTCTGTAACAGCGTCTCAGGAAGGGATTAGCATTAGCATTGCACTAAGTAAAGATCTCCTGCACCAATCCTGCAGGGCCATCGACCATTACCTTCAGGACCTGAACAGAAGAAAAAGATGGAGGAAGGGTGAATTTACTCTCTCAGCTACACCTGAGGCACCTGTCTCCTTCCTAAGACATCAGTCCTCTTGGTTGTCTGGCTTTTGCACACAAACTGGGACTTATGCCATTGCCCCCCCACCCCAACCCCCACCACCATTCTCAAGCCTTTGGACTCAAACTGTACACTACCAGCTTTCCTGGCTATCTAGCTTGCAGAGAGCAGATTGTGGGACTTCATGGCCTCCATAATCAAATGAGCTAGTGTTTATAATGTATCTTTTTTTATCTATCTATCTATCCTGTCCGTCATCTATATATTCGATCAGTTGTGTTTCCCTGGAGAACCTTGACTAACATCAGGTTAAAACTACAAATAAAGAGTCACCACAAGCCCTAGTTCACCCAGAATGCTTCTTATTTATGTCAACTATCCCAATATTCTTGCTGAATTGGATCCTTTTTATTCTCTCAAAAATGTACTTATTTAGGAATAAGCTGTGCACTTACACAATTACCTTACCCATGGCCAACCTTCTCTGTGCTCCACCACAATTCTAAAGAGGCCAAAGAAAGCATGGCACTCCAATTCATTCCAGGAAAAGAGTTAGCTAATAAAAGAGACTGAGTCATAAGAGAAAATTCCTATACAGTATAATTAGATTCATCTGCTAACAGAGATATTTTCATATACTTTTAAGCTTAATATGATATTTTCCTTAATGCTATTGAGTACAAACAGGTGGAGGTGCCGGCCAACAATAAAATAAAAATAAAGCTCAATTGAATATTTAGATGGATCCCCAACACCTAGGAAGGTGTTTTTTAAAAAGCCATATGTTCATATAGAGCAGAGGTATCAAACTCATTTTCACCAGGGGCCACATCAGCCTCGCAGTTGCCTTCAAAGGGTCAAATGTAATTTAAACTCCTTAACAGTTATGGAGCAGTTACATTTATACAGTCCAAAATTACAATCTTCCCTTTGAAGGAAACCATGAGGCTGATGTGGCCCCCGGTGAAAATGAGTTTGACAGCCCTGACATAAAGCAAAGTGGATAAAAAGATATGAATAACATACTAAGGCCCTGCTTTCCAGTTTGGGAAGTAAGGCCACTCCACCAGAGCAGGAGAACCCTTGATTTGTTCCTAGGAGCTGGGTCTCAGCTGGAGAACTCAGTTACTAACAAGATGGGAACAGTGATAACAAAGAAGTGGTTTTCTGTGGAGGCAAGCAGAGTAGCTTTGAGATAATGATGGTCTGGGTATAAATTCTGGTTATGACCCTGTTACTTAAGACTATGAAGCTCAACTTCTTCATCTTCATAATGATGGTAATAATTCTTCTCTGATAAGGTTATGATGATTAAATAGTAGACATTCTGCAGTGCCAACTAATGCCTGATACCTAATAGAATTGTAAACAGAAGATACCTCTTCAGACTGATGCTGAGTCCCATTATCAGCCTGTTTGTTCTCTTCCTTCTTCTATTGTGTTTCTGGGGCTTCCTGAGTCCAGATAACCTGGCAAATGTTAATTATTTTTCTGTTGTGTATCATTTCAAAGTTATTCTCTCACTGTTGAAAGGAGCTTGTGTTCTGTTCCAGGACAGTACCTCTGCATTCCTGTTTATCTGATGCTTCTTCCTTCCACAGTTCAGTGGAGATGGGCACTCAGACAGTGTGTTTTTAACTCTTTTTTCCTAGAAATGATTATTCAAACATTTGTATGTGTGTGTGCAAGCAAACAGAACAGTGCTTCTTTATTTCTCTAGCTCTCTCGTTGTTCTACTTTCATGCTCTTAGTCCAGGGAAACGCTTCAGGCACCTACTCTACCTTTCTTTTGCTTGGATTCATGTGATCTTTATATAAGCACAACAGCAATAAACAGCATTTTCTGAAGGCTCCGTTTTTTGATTTCAGTCTATACTTAATTCAGAAACCAGAAGCTTCTTCAGCTCCCCTTAGGTGGACATTGAGGTACCCCTCATTCTTTTTTTTAAAAGATTTTATTTACTTATTTTTAGAGAGAGGGGAAGGAAGGAAGAACAAGGAGAGAAACATCATTGCGTGGTTGCCTTTCACGTGGCCCCCACTGGGGACCTGCCCACAACCCAGACACGTGCCCTGACTGGGAATTGAACTCAAGACCCTCTAGTTCACAGCCCATGGTCAATCCACTGAGCTATACCAGTGAGGGCCCCCATTCTTTTATGTGAACACAGATATGTCTTCATGAATCACAATGGATGGGAGGAAAGTGTCTAAAGGTCCCATGAAGAAGAAACAACAAAAGAATGAATCAGGGATGACTCCTGAGAAAGAAATGACAGCTTGGGAAAAGGAAGACTGTGAATACGTAAAGGTGTTAAGGGATATTTCTGGTTTCCAGTCTGACATATAAGGAGAGTGGAAGTTGTCACTGTTGTTGTTACAGCAAGAAAAAAACTGAAAAAAACAAAAAAATCAACAACTCTTTGGTTCATCAGAAAATTGAGGCCACAAGGCAAACTGTGTACAAAATTGGAGAGACAGATAGGCAGATGCAGACATCACAGCTTACTGAAGCAGAATTCCAGGACCAGAGCGCAGCACTTTAGCTGATAATGTGTACCAAGCTTAAAATTTCATTAATGAACTACTGGAGGCTCAGTACGAAAATTTCAATAGTTAAAAACTCCTAGTCTTAAGAGGACTTCACACTTCCCTGAGATTAACCTCCAGGAGTCCAGATTCTCAAAGTGAAAAATGAGGGGAAAAAATTGCCATCTGCTTTAGGCATGGGGCAAGGGGGTGAGAGGGGGAGCAGCCATTTTGAAATACACCCAATGCGTTCTGTTTACCTTCACAAAGGCATGGCCCTGAGAAAGTATTTCACTAGAGTCTGACCACCTTGAGTTCTACCAGAGTATAACCAATCTTTGCTAAAGAAAATACCCCACTCCAGCCCCCTCAAGTCTTCCTGTCCCATTCATGTGTATGTGTGGGGGAGGGGCAGGGAAAGGGAGAAGCAGTGGTGAAGAATACAATCCAGAGGTGCAGACTCAAGAAATGACTGAGATATAATTATAGGACTATGGAATGCTTTCCTTCTTTCCACATCTTACCACCATATCAACAAGATTCCTGTATAAGGGGATTACAATGGAATGAACTGCACAACATCTCAAAAATGATTTAAGTCTCCAGAGAAATGCAAAGGCAGCAGGGGAAACAAAGGCAAGGACAGCAGAGGAAAATTTCACCTCTGAAACCTACAGCTACAGCAAACAGTAAACATGGCCTAACCCACTGCCAGACAAACATGAGACTTCACTCTAAAGGCATATTCACTTCAATTACTTTTACTCAGTACATCAGATCTAGCTTTCATCTAAAAATTAAAAGGCATACTACTTGACAACATCATTTGAAGAGACAGGAAAAGCATCCAAACCAGAGATAATTATGACAGAGATTTTGGAATTGTAGATCAAGAATTTAAAATAACTATAATTAATAAACTAAGGACTCTTAAGGGAAAAGTGGAAAACATAAAAACAGATGGATAACAAAAATAAATATTCAGAGAATTAAATAACTTGGTCAATGCTGAGTAAAAAGCAGAACTTAAATTAAGTTTCATATCTGTCTTTTTCCGGGATATATTCATTCTCTCCCTTACTCCACTTATATATGTCCTTCTGCATGCAATTTAAAATAAATGTATCTATATTATCACACTTGTCTGCTTCCAAATTAAAACACTCATTTGGGTTGGAAATGTGAATCAAAACAGGAAGAACAAGGTAGAGATGTTAGGACTGGATTATTTAAATACGACCATCTTCAAATGCCATTTGTAGAATACCTGCATCAAGATGTGTTATAAATGATTTGATTGGTAAAATGTCTAATGTTTAACTCTTTTGCAATCACTCTCTCTCTTAACCTCCATCCTGAAATCAGAAAGATCCTGAGGATTCTCAGGTTTTTTTTGCCCGTAGATAAATGCGCATCGAAATCTTGTGGAGCAGTGGTCCTGCCACTTCCTTAGGGACTGCCTCTGTCCAGAGCTGGGCCTTTCGCCTCTAATGCAAGGAGCAGAATCCGGACTGTCATTCCTTGAGAACAGGTGTATTATTTTTCATTTTAGATTTTGTCATTTAGAACAATGTCCAGCATAGAAGATTCTAATTATGTACTAAATACATATATGTGTCTGAACATTCTGCAGCCTCACATGAAATTTTTACCTTTCATTTTTATAATCAGAATGATTCTCTCTCTCTCCTTTCTCTCTCTCCACCCCTCCAGCTCTTCCTTTCTCCATCTTTTTTTCCTCTTTCTCTTTTTCCTCCTTTAATTTTTTTTAAAAAAGGTCACTAATATGTTGGCTGATACGAAAGTGGGGTCCACTACTTCTTAATTTCTAAAATTTATATCTGCTAACTAACTTGGAGGCTTCATGAAACCCTATTGGAAAAATCATTTCAGTATCTATTTACTCTACATGTTGCTCTGTCTTTCTTATATCGGGCCTCAATTTACCTTTGTTCCACAATTCTGTTGTTTTCCTTGGTTCTAGATATGTTTCTTTTCATTGACAACTGTTTTATGATTATTTGTTTTATTATAGGGTTGATCTCCTTCCCTTCTCCAGCTTTCCCAAGATGAGAGGTTAATGCAGTGTCTTTCCTGGGGCTTATGCTGGGTAAGCAGGTGTCATCGCGGGAACCTGCTTCAAAGGTTAAGGATGCAAAGAGTGTTGGCCTCAGAAAACAGGTTGAAAAGTACAAGGGAGTTGGTTTTCCTGGCTTCTGCCACACCTGTGGACTATTTCCCCCTACACATCAAAGATTCTCCCTCCTTAATATGTAAGGTCTGCTTTTGCTCTCTATTTTGGAGAAAGATATCACATGAGGAAATTATATTTGAGGTTAACAACAATGAATCAAATTACCTTTGCAAAAATACAATTTTTATTGTGCTAAATAAGCTTTTTCAATATTTTATTAAAATGGAATATATTTTAATACCATATAATTCTTCCTCCTGCTTCCATCTCGTTTCTATCATCCATTGTAGTTCCTTAGAAGAAGCTTCTATATGTTGGCATTTGTTGGTTCTGTTCCTGCCCATGGGTGGATAGGACACTCATAGGGAAGTGGTTTTGAGAAGCATTTTGCCACGGGGGAATACATAAAAGTTCATCTGAATTGCAAAAATTTACTAAAGCTCATGAATTTCAGCTATGATGTTTGCCCATTTTTAAAACATCAGAATATTTAAAGCTGAGTAGAGGGAGACAAATATAAGGATCTTAAAAGGCCCTGAAGGTGAGCAGCCTTTGAGGGAAATGACAAATTGGGTTTGAGTTAATATCAAGGGGCAAGTGTGTAATAATATGTAAAGATAACCCTTAATGTCACTCAAGGCTAGACGGTTGATGGAAGGTTATTAAAAAATGCGGGTCATGACTTATAATGAAAACTGCCATAAAAAGATTAGCATTAGCAGACTGATATTGATTCATTTAATGGGTTGTAGCAAACATTTTTTTCCCTCAGCTTTGTATTTGCACATTTATCTATTTCAGAGGCTGATCCAACAAAGTCTCTAATTTAACTTTACCTACCTGTATCCTGCAGTATTTTCTTTTGTTGAATTAAATCTTTATTGTTTCTACAACTTCTTGAGGGCATTGGTATACTTGCCATCTAAGAATGATTTTATTCATGAGAATTTTTAAAAAATTTTTTCTATTATGTTTATCTTTTATTATTTATTTTTTGCAAGACTTCTTTTTCTTTGTCCCTTTTGAAACTGGTACCCTTCCCACCGTGAAATTGTCTGGGTTTGCAGGAAGATAACGGTGGTGTCTGACAGCAACATCACCTAATAACACCTGCTATGCTTAAATAACTTTCCAGTTATGTGACCTTACTCAATGTTATAATGAGGGACCTGAATGACATTTTCTGTTATCTCCCAAGTAGAAGTTATAATATTTGAATGAATAGCATAATGAATCTTTTGGTGACACAAACACTGAAGCCCTTAATTTTCAAAGAGAAGGTACTGAGCTTTAGAGAAATCAAAGACTCTCAACTTCCAAATATATGTGATAAATAATTTAAAATGCAGCCATGTTGTGTGTGTGCATGTTTATAATCTCCTAGGCATTAGTGAATTTGCAGCCATAAGTTTGCTCCTAATTCATAAAATGAAGGTTTGAGAACTTTTTGCAAAAGTAGAATGAAATGGAGCAAAGAAATAGCTTAATGCATCCATGTTTTTTGTTTTCCCTGCCTCCCTTTGCTCTATTCTGCCTGGCTTACTTCAACACCCTTGAACATACCATGCATGTTAGAGAGGCAGCATAACATCAAGTTTCATAATGTAGACTCTTGAGACAGGTAATCTGCCTCCACATCCCAAATCTGCCTCTCTAAGTGCTCTGTGCCTTATTAACCTTAAATGTGCAACAGGAATGAAGACGGCACTTGTTTACAGGATTGTTGTCAGTTAAATGAGATAAAAAAATAAAGGCTTACTTGAACATAGGTGTCTGTTATAGTTAATGTCCTGCCATTACCGTATTTGGTAGTCATCTGTTGATTTGCCTGCCCAACATCCTTCCTCTGTTTTTTGTAATATTTTAAAAATTTTTTCTTGGGAGACTCCATATTTTTAATGTGATTTTGTGAAACTCTTAATCAAGGTGCTCCAATCTGCCCAAGCTAAGGGGTGAGCATGACATCTTCCTTAGCAATAATATCATCACCCCATGTAACTTTATGATAAGTGAATAAGTCAAATAGCAAAAGTTAAGAACCATATGATTTCACTCACATGTGGCATATAAAACTGAAAGCAACACATGAGCAAACAAGAAAAACAAACAAAAATTCAGACACAGACAACTGTGTGGTGTGGTTACCAGAGGATGGGGGGGTGGGATGTGGGGATAGTAAAAGGTAAAGAGAGTCAAATATATGGTGATGGAAGATTTGAATTTCGGTGGTAAACACACAATGCAGTATACAGATGATGTATCACAGACTTGTACACTTGAACCCTACATAATCAATGTCACCCCAATAAGTTTAATTTAAAAACTAATAAAAAGAACATTTTTATTGATGTACTATTCATATCCAGTAGAGTATGCAATTATGAAGAGTCCAAAATAAAGAACTTTTACATCCATATAAACCCATGAAACCACCCAAAAATAAAAGAAAAAAATATTTCCTGTACCACAGAACTCTGCTTTATGCCTCTTTGTAGTCATTAACTCTAAGGTAACCAGTATTTTATCTTCTATTATTATAGGATAGTTTTGTATATTTTTTATTTTATTTATTTATTTATTTATTTATTTTAATTGTTGTTCAAGTACAGTTTTCTGTCCTTTACTCCCATCCCAGTCCACCCCCCCCAGTGCTCCCCACCTCCCTCCCATTTCCACCCCCCTTAGTTTTTGTCCATGTTTATACTTGTTCCTGTAAACCCTTCCCCTTTTCCCCTGAAATTCCCTCCCCTCTCCCCTCTGGTTACTGTCAGCCTATTTTCTATTTCAATGTTTTTGGTTATGTTTTGCTTGCTTGTTTGTTTTGTTGTTTAGGTTCCTGTTAGAGGTGAAATCATATGGTATTTGTCTTTCACCACCTGGCTTATTTCACTTAGCATAATGCTTTCCAGTTCCATCCATGCCGTTGCATAGGGTAGGAGCTCCTTCTTTCTTTCTGCCACATAGAATGCCATTGTGTAAATGTGCCAGTTTTTTGATCCATTCATTTACTGATGGGCACTTAGGTTGCTTCCAACACTTGGCTATTGTAAATTGTGCTGCTATGAATACTGGGGTGCATAGGTTCTTTTGGATTGGTGTTTCAGGGTTCTTAGGATATAATGCTAGCAGTTTTGTATACTTTTTAAGTTTCTATGAATGTGATAATAAAATATGTACTTCTTATGTAATTTTTAGCATCACTATATCTGAAATTCATTCATATTGTATATAATCTTTTATTTTCATTGTTATATATTATCTGATAGTAGGAATATACCATATGTTATCCTGCTTGCTATTAATGAGCATTTGGATTTGTTTATTTTAAATAAATTTGTCTGTACATTCTGGTACATGTCTTTGGATGAGCAAATGAATTCAGTTCCATTAGTATATAATTAGGAGTTGAATTACTGGACCATAGACTATCATGTACAGAAAATTACCTGCAATAGACAATGCCAGCGACTTTTTGAAAGAAGTTAAATTATATTTTACGATGTTTGGATGGGAACTAAAATTGTTCCACATACCTTCCAGTATATAGTATTGTTAGTCTTTTAAATATGAGTGGGAATTAGAGGTAGCTCATGATTTTACCTTATTGTATCCCTGAAGATTGCTTATTCTGAGTTACTTTTTATACAATTTTTTTAGCTCTTCAGATATCTCCTTTTGTAAGGTATCTGTTCAAGTATTTTCTTTAGTTTTTATCACATTGTCAATTTAAAAAAAAACATTTCTAGGAATTCTTTATATATTTTAAAAATAAATCCATTGCTGAAACATTCACTGCAACTATCTCTCCTATCATTGTTGCATTTCACTTCTTAACATTATCTTTTGAGGAACAGAAGCTCTCGATTTTAATAAAGTATATTTTATCATTTTTCTTTCTTTCTTTTTTACTAAGATGTTTTTTCTGCATAAGAAATTCTTACCTATCCTCAAAGTCATTAAGGAAGTTTCCAAGTTTACTTCTGGAAGATTTATTGTTTTATATTTCATATTTCTGTCTGTAAGCAACCTCAAATTAAATGTTGTATATATTGCCCTGGCTGGTGTGGCTCAGTGGATTGAGTGCTGATCTGGTCACCAGTTCAATTCCCAGTAAGGGTATATGCCTGGGTTGCGGGCCAGGACCCCAGTAGGGAGCATGGGAGAGGCAAACACATATTGATGGTTCTTTCCTCTCTTTCTCCTTTCCTTCCCCTCTCTCTAAAAATACATAAATCTTAAAAAAAATAAATGTTGTGTATATTTTGGAACCCAATATCACTTATTAAGTAGATTATATTTTTCCTGTTAAATTACAGTGGTGTCTCCATAACAAATCAAGTGATCTCATATATTTGTTCTGTTAATAGGCTTTTAAAAATTATATTAAATTGAGCTATATTTTTATCCTGAGTTGTACATATATACTGTCTTCATCACAGTAACTTTGTAATTTATCTTATTATCTGGTAGTTTAAAACCCACGGTATTGATTTCTTCTTTAGGAATGTCTTAGCTATTCTAGTTCTTTTGTATTTTTATACAAAATTTAGATTCATTCTTTCAATTTCCATAAAAATAAAATATTGGGGCTTTGGAACATTTTTTTCAGTGTATGGACAAATAAAGAGACACTTACATAACAAAATATTGATTCTTGCAGAAATTATAAACATGGCATATCTCTCTTTTAATTTGTATCTTCTTTATTTTCCCTAAACACTTTATAGTTTTCAGTAGGAAGTCTTGCATATATTTTGCTGGATCTATAATAGTTGCATGGTAGTGTTTTTAATGGTGTTTTATATTTAATTTTCTATTGTTTATTGCTACTATATAAACTACTTATTTTTGTATAATGACTTCATTCCAAACAAACCTTTCAGATTTTTTATGTGCAATTTCATGAGACTTTTTGTTAATTTATAATCTTGATATCATTTCCCACTATATCATATTAGTGGCTACAATATCTAGAAAAGTGTGAATTAGAACTGGTGAGAGTAAATATTACTGATGAGTTCCTAATCTCAAGGAGAAAGTAAAAAGTTCTATTCCATTTCTAATTTGTTAACATTTTTATCATAAAAAGTGTTAACTCTTAATGTTTTTTCAACTATGTGATGGTCATTTTTTTCTTTTTATTTCTGTAATTTGTTTTTCAATTATTGTATCTAGTTTACCTAAATATTAAAAAATTCTTTGAATGAAATGTTTAATAATGTTGTTTTATTTTATATTTTGATGGAGGTAGATTTGAGGCATTTTCTCTTTTCTCTTACTAATATAAATATTTTTTCCTCTTTTAAAATCATTCTTATTAGGGTTTAATAATAATAATTTAATAAGAAAAACAAGAACAAATTTTGGCTTTATTGATTTTATTTATTTTGTGTTTGTTTTCTATTTTAATATATTTCTTCCCTCTATTGTCATTTAATATCTCTGTCCTCTGAGTTTAATGTACTGTTTTATAGCTTCTCTAGATGAAATATTAGACAATCAATTTTCAATTTTATATGACTCTAAATCATATAAACACGCCTTTAGCTGTATCCACTGGATTTTGATGTCACATTTTTATTTTATTTTGTTCAGAATTATTTCTAATTTTTATTATGGTATTCTCTTTGACCCATGCAATATTTAGAAGCATGTTTCTTAATTTGCATTTTTTAAGGAATTTTATTCTTGAGGAGGTTACCATATGGATGTAGTCAAAAGTGATCATGTGAAGTGCTGTGGCCCAATGAAGATCTTCTTGAGTCTCTGCCACTAACATCTCCACAGCTAGCATGTCCCTACTATGTTTCCTCATGATTTAATGAATTACTCCATATCTATCCAGTCAACTCTGTTTTTCTTATGATACCAGAGTTGCTTTCTTTTTTATGTAAAAAGAGCCTTCACTGACATATTTTATTCACAAAATACCCTGATCTGTAATTCCTTGTTATCCCTCTGTTCAAATTTTGCCCCACAGACATGGTCCAATTTAAGTCATACTTCCTTTAAAAAATGCCTACAACCTCTTGAATTTTGCAAACTAATGACACTCTTTCTTCTTGATTTATTCATTATATTATTTTATATTTAATTGTGATTGAGCATTCTTTCAATACTCAGACTCTTAGAGTTGGGGGGGAGTTAGGAAGCTTAAAAATTATATAGGAGGTAAGACTTTGGGTAGGTAATATCCCAGATTCCACTTGAGCACTACTAGAGGCAGCTGTTCCAATAGTTTGGCAGTTCTGATCATTAAACACATTTTTAATAAAGATAAATACTGCTTTCTTTTAAAAGATTTTCTTTATAGATTTTTAGGGAGAGAGGGAGAGGAACATCACTGTGAGAGAGAAACGTCAATCAGTTGCCCCTCACATGTGCTCCCACTGAGGACAGAACCCACAACACAGGCACACGTGCCCTTGCCTGGAATTGAACTGGTGACCTTGCAAGACACTACCCAAGCGACTGAGCCACACCAATTAGGGTGATAGTGCTTTCTGGAATTCATATCTGTGGATATTAGCTCAGTTCTCTTAACTATTATAATGTCTATATCCTTTCTCCTCAGAAAAAAAATCTAAAGATATTTGAAAAGTGTTATCCTGTCTGTACTAAATCTTTACTCTGACACTGCTCCATTAACTCTTCCTGTGAGGAGATGGCCTCCAGCCCCCTGTCAGCCTGCATGTAGATTCTGGATTACATTATACTTACCTTGTCAATGGCTTTCAACTGATAGAACAAGGCATGCCATTCATGATGTGTTAGGATGATTATAGGTTAGAGTAGAATTCCTACGTGATATCTATAAGCTATTTTAACTTTGCACTTACTCAGAAACAAAACGTATTAGTAAGTTTCAGTAAAAGAGATTATTGCTAAAATATGATTAGAAATAACTTTCTATTAAGGCATTTGAAATAAACCCTCAATACAGTCCCTTAATCACTGGAAATAATACTGTGGTACAAGAATAATTGTTCTTTTGACAAAATGTTTTATGGGTTGGGTTCAATTTTTTAAAAATTATATGTTACAAAAGTAATTTATGAACTGAGTATGGTTCAAAAAGATTATTTATTCCCTAAAGAGCATGTCACAGTATTCTTCAGACTCACTAAATTATATATATGCTTATACAAAAATTTAATTTATGTGTAGCTTTCAGGAATATGTCAACTTTTCACTACATGAAGTACTCATTATTATTTAAAATGGAAAGTCACTATTTCAAAATGATGAAATGATTTATCAAATATTAAAGATAATAATTTTAGTTCCACAAAATTTAATAAAATGTGATATTAGTGCATTGTGTGTGTGTATGTATGTGAAAATTGAAGTAAGGCAGCTATATTGTGGTGGATACATGTCATTATACCTTTGTCAAAATGCACAGAATACCTATTTAATAAAGAGAGTTAAGTCTAATGTAAACTACAGACATTAGTTAATAATAACATATCGATAGCGGCTCATCAACTGTAACACCTTTATCACACTAATATAAAATGTTAATAATAGAGGAGATTGAGGGAGGGATGAGAAGGGTTATACAAGAAATCTATAATTTCTGCTCCATTTTTTTAATATAAAACTTCTCTAAGAAAGCTATTATTTTAAAAGGCAAGGTCTAACTATATGTTATTTATAACAAACAGATTGAATATGAAAAAACAGATAAAAGTAAAAACGATAAAAATAGATAGAGATGCTATGCAAAACCAAATCAAACACTAATCAAAGCCAATGCATCTATACTAATATCAAACAAAGAAGCAAACATATTACCAGAAATTAGAAGAGGGACATCATATAATAATAAAATGTTGAATTCAACAAAATGACATAAAAATCCTAAATGGGTATGTACCTAAAAAGAGAACTTCAAAATACATGAAGCAAATATAGATAAAACTGAAGAAAAAGAGGCAGATACAAAATTATAGCAGGAAACCTTAACACTCTTCAATACTACTATTTAGTAATAATAGAGCAAACATCTGGAAAATTGGCAAGGAAATAAAGCTGAATTATGACCAATGAATGTGAACTAATTAATATTTATAAAACATGTCATCCAATAACAGCAAACTATTAATTTTTTTCGAGCACCCATGAAACATTCACCAAAACCATATTCTGGGCCAAGGATCAGCATTTTTTAAAGGGCAAAGTAAATATTTTAAGTTTTGTGAGGCCTGTAATGTCCCTCATCACAACCCATCTTTGTTAGTACATGAAAGCACCTCTGAACAATATAGAAACAGTTTAATTTCTCTGAATAAAGTTAAATATATACTTACTCACCCTACTCAATAATCTCACTTCTCCCTAGATACTTACTCATGAGATACAAAAATCTATGTTCATACAAAAATCTGTATTCAAATGATTATATGAGCTTTATTTATAATTACCAAAACATGAACACATTTGAAAGGCCCCACAGCAAGGGAAGGACTAACAAATGCCATAGGGCCACATGATGAGAGTACTCAGTGATAAAAAGGAACAGAGAACAGTGACCTTCAGTTGCAGGGCAAATCCCAAATGCACTATGCTTACGTGAAAGACAGTTTTTTAAAGTGCTGTATATTGCATGAGCCCATTTATATAACATTTGGGAGAGACAGCGTTTTAAGAATGGACATCATATCAACGATTGCCAAGGACTGGGGTTGGCAGAGAGCTGGACAACAGGTGCAACTTTGGGCATTGATGGAACTGTCTTATATCTTTGTTGTGGCAGTGATTATATTAATTACTGTGCTGCTTAAAACTCTAAAAACCATACAATGTTTACTAGTAAACTATATTGTATATAAATGCTATGTTGTATTCTAGAGAGTGCCTGAAAAAGACCTAGGGGCTGACATTGTGGGTGGGGAAATTGTAACAACTTCCTTGTCTACTCAAAATACAACTTAACTCAACAGATAAACTCCCTTTGCACCTCTGTTAGAAACCAGAGTTCTTAAAAATAGCTAACTTGAATGAGAGAGTTCACACCATTATGTGTTAGATTCTGGTTTATAAGAAAGTTAGCTCAGCATAGTACATAATTCCTGGATCTCATTGTCTTCAATGACCTTGGAGGATTTTCTCTAAGTTACTACAACTGGGTCTTTGTCACTTCTCGTACATGACCTCCTCTTGCTTCCCTGCATTTGCCAATGATACTTTCTTTAAATCCATCCTGCATAAATGGTAATACAATATATGAAGTCAAAACTTGGTCACGTCATTGAAAACATCTCATTAGTTCCCTGTAGTCATGTGCTGCATAATGATGTCTCAGTCAAGGACAGGCCTCATATACAATGATGGACCCATAAGATTACAACAGAGCTGAAAAATCCCTATAACTTAGTGACACTGTAACTATTGCAACCTAGTGCAACACATTACTTACATGTTTGTGGTGATGTTGGTGTAAACTAACCTACTGTGCTGCCAGTCATGTAAAAGTATAGCACATACAATTAAGTACAGTATGCAATTCTTAATAATGACAAAAAGTGACTATGTCACTAATTTTTGTATTTACTGTACTATGCATTTTACTATTATTTTAGAGTGGATTCTTTCTACTTACTAAAAAAAAAAAGAGTGTGCTGTAAAACAGTAAGCCATGATGGGGTGGCAGCAGCCTCAGACATCCCATGTTTACTACCTTTCTTGATGGCATCATTTCCTCCTGTACTTGACTTATTCTTGTATTGTTTTGCACAGTGATGCTGCACATGCAAGAAGCTGGACTGTGTATCCTAGGTGTGTAGTAAGCTATCCCGTCTAATTTGGTGTGAGTAGGCTATGCTGTCTAATTTGGTGTAAGTACACTCAGTGGTGATGAAATCGCCTAACAACACATTTCTCAGAATAAATCCCTCTCCTTGAACAGTGCATGACTGTACTCCAAAGTTTGAATTATGAAGATTTTCTCAAGATGTTTGAGGGCCTGCCACCTAGAGTGAGCAGAATAGGAATGGTGGCCCCTCTCCTTCCTTAAACCACCAGTTTCAACAGACAAATGTCCCTTTTGGTTTGTTTTGTGAATTCAAATTCTTTCTCAGATTATTCAAATAAAATATTATACCTTCAGAAACTCTCCTGATAAAAGATGCTTTCTTGTCATGACAAATAAGTCCGTTGTGGTTTCTTCTATACTCCCCTCCCCAGCACAATGGTGACCCTCTGTGCCTTGCTCTTCCTCTGGAACTACTGAAGTATAGTCATGCTGCTGAATCTGTCTTTGCTCGTTAGTCTTATTGCCTCGGAATGCCTTCTATGCCTTCCTGACCTTGGTTGACTTTTACAAACACACACACACACACACACACACACAGACCCATTTTAAGGGTTATCTATCTATATGCAACTGCCCTGACACCCCAAACTGTGTTAGTTGTTCTGGCCCATAATTCCTTTTGTACACTGTGCTTCAAGCACATTTTCACATTTTATTCTATTGCTTGTTAAGTGAGTCAGGTTTATCCTTTAGGTCTCTTTTGGTCTCTTCTCTTTCCTATTTACACCCACTTCCTCGGTGATCTCATCCAGCTCGCTGCCTTTTTATATTACCTATCTCTAGATGATTCACAAATGTATTTCCAGTTTTGAAATCTCCACTGAAATAAGACTTGTATCATAAGTTTCTTATTTAAAATTTTAATTGGATGTGTAATAGAATAGGTGGCTCAACTTGTTCAAACTGAACTTCTTGACACCCCCACCCCAAAACCATTCATTCTAAAATATTCCACTTTTTAAGCTGATGACAATAGCGTTAGACCTGTTTTCAGGACAAAATCCATGAACTCACTCTTGAATCCTTTCTCTTTAAAAATTACTATCTAATATATAATATAATCCCTTTACCTTTATTATCAAAATATACTCAAGTACTTTTGAGTTCTACCAGTTCAGTGTAATCCCCTTAAAGACCAGCCCTCCACCTAATTCTTCAACTCTGTACAAAATTCAAAAGAAAAAGTGACTACCTGAAAACTATGCAGAGTAAATAAACCTAAGCAGATTGGTGGAGGAGAGTTAAAAAGTGGAGAAGTAATCATCAGCATGTTCAATCAAAAGTATGTTACTTTGCCCCCACTGTTGCTTCATCAGGTCCCTTCCCCAGTCATGGAGCAAAGCAGCAAGGCTACAACTGTAGCGTCCAAGTCACCTGTATGGCTAAGGAGCTACAGAAAGGAGGTGATGTAAGCCAGAGAGTGAGGGGAAACTAGGAGGGTAGATAACTGAAGATGATTCTTAATTCTGTGAATGGATCTGTCCATTTTCAGCCTGAAGTCTGAAACTCACATGTAAAAGATCATCCCAAAACAGCACATCGAGGGCTTTGAGAACTGAAGTAAGATTCCTACCATGCTGCCCAGTATGAATCAAACTAACTTGATTATCTTTGAGGACAAATTATATATAAACATTTTCCAGAGGACTTTAACTGAACCTAGAGTTTGTACAATAGATCATTTACAATGTCTGATGTATTTTTCTTAGCTTAATGCCACCAAGGTCCATTTATGTTGTCACAAAGGGCAAGATTTCCTTATTCTCATGGCTGAATAGTAATATTCCATTGTGTTTATTTATCCATTCAATCATTGATGGACACTCAGGTTGTTTCCACATCTTCACTGCTGTGAATAATGCTGCAAGGAACATGAGAGTGCTTCATGTCATTTAAGCTCACAAAAGTTTTCATAGGAATCCTTTGCTTTCACATAGTGGGTGACGTGTGTAATATGTGTACTACCTTTTTTTCTATGACAATTTCAGCTCCATGACTATGGATTTTTTCTTCTTTTAGAAAGGTTGCTAGCACATAGGGGTCAATATAATGAAAATTTGTTGTTGACTAAGCTGCTTACTGTTTTGGTGGGCAGTGCTGCCAATGTCTACCCAAGGTCCCCTATGATTCTACCAAAGGCCTGGACCCTTCTTGGATGATTGATGCCTAAGCTCTTTGGCTATTAGGTATTGCAACTCTCACTCCTGATTATTTTCTCTGGAATTTGCAGAATAAAGTTTTTAAGATCCTGAAAATAAATCACAAATACTAATTACCATTTGGTGCATTTTTTTTAGTGCTAATTAATTCATTTTTTAAAAAGATGCTGCTGCTACCTCATCATCAGAATGATTCATTTTTCTGAGCCATGCTTTAAATAGAACTAAAACCCTTCATCACTTGGTAAAACCATCTGCAACCTTTCAACTTCTAACAGCTCTTTTCCATTATACCTGCTACCACTCCCACCCTCAACACACACACCAAGTGCTCTGCTGAAAAACTCCATCTGCCATTCTTGGTCATGTGGCAATAGCTTCTGCTACCCTATGTTCCTAAGATGATTCTTTCAACAAATATGATAATAACAGATTACCAAAAATACTTTCTACATTTATCATTATTCTTTTATTGATTGTCTGGGGAACAAAGGGAATACCAAGATTTAATTCAATTGAGGAGGGGAGGAGGAGGCAAGGAAGCAATCCTGAGCCAAAAATGAGCAGCTTTATTTTTACTTAGTATGCTTCAAATGAGAGCCATGCATCACAAATCACCCCTGATTATTTGATTAAGGCTGCAAGTCTATTAAAATCTGTGACTGGGTGCCATCAATTTATTTAGCCTCATCCATCTAGCTATTCCTTATGTACCTTTAGGCAGAGTAGAACTGAAATATATGGATCAGCAATTTGTGATATTACATTTATTCATATATATGTGTAACTTATGGAAAGAGATTGAGTACTGTGAGGGCAAACAGTGGAAGGAGGCTCTGCTCTCAGGATTGGCTACCCCTGCATTATCTGTCCCAAATGTGCATTTCCTTCTCAGATAAAAACAAACAAACAAACACACAAACACACGAACTGCCCTGTAGACATCCCTTCTATAGATGGCAGTTAAATACCCTCCACTGTTACATGGGTATGCTTCTTAGGAATGTCAAGCCTCACCTGAAAATATTAAAAAACTCACAAAAACCCACAAAAGGTCTATACATATATCTTTTTAAACTAGTCCCAGTCTTTGCCTTGAACTAATTGATAAGAAACTCAGTTTTATTCACCTACTTATCTTTTAATGACAAGTTTTAATGCCCATGTTATATGATACAAATATTTTGGGAAATTTACGTGGCTTTGCCTTTAGGACTGTCTTCAACCCCAAGATGTAGCTACTGATGACAAATCCCATTTATTGAATTATTCACTTATTATTCTCCCCTTTGATTTAAAGAGTTTTAGCTCTTTTGTTCTTTGAGATGTTTATTTTTAGCCTGAATGCAATAAATATTAATGAGTTGGTGATTTTTGCCCAAATAGCTGTTTAGCTGAATAGAAGGAACACGCTGTTACAAATGGAAACAAATACTCCATTTAGTTTCTATGGTTGAACCTCACTGTAGGCAGGTAGGCACATCCGATATCCATTTAACATTTAATCTTTCATTCACTCATGAATACACCTAACATAGAAATCTGACCTTGTACTAATTATGGTGCTTAGTATGAGGAAATGAGGGAAAATGGCAGAGTCTTTGCTGTTTAAAGGCTTATTTTATAATCAGAGAGATTTGTATTGGGTATGCTGCCAGTATGTCAGAGTTTGAAGACAAACGATACCAAATTAATATTTAATCTTGAAAGCACAGTGATAGCCAGGCCCCACCACGTTTCTAACCAGAGACACTCTTGACTTAAAAATCACCCTGAATAATTTTGGACGCCATTACAGGAGTTTAGGAGATTATCACATACGCCATCAAAACATTTCTACATTTTTGTATCTATGCTCTGCTGAATTCTAGCACAATTTAAACAGTTTAAAGAATGCATTCAAAAGATCTTAGACTTAGAATTTCAGTGGTGATGTCTGCTCATGGTGGATGTCCTCTATAATGCATGAGAGAGGGTCAGTGACTCCTGATGCCTCTGCACAGATCTCTCTGGTCCCTTTGTGCCTCTGGTCTTCCTGTGTCCCGCACAGCACAGTGGAGGCCAGAGATCTCTCAGCTTGTACAGCAGTGGTCACAGGAGTGGTGAGAAAGTGGGGCTTTAATACCAGCTGAAGTTGATGGAAGTAACTGAGCTAAGTTATTCTTTTCTGGGAGTAGCACCAGCAAGTACTAAATGAGGGAAGAAAATGTCGTGACCATGACCAGAATTTAAAAATTCCTCCTGGAAGACACTGCACAAAGCCTTGGTCTTCTTCCATAGTACTTTCTAGGATTTTAGTTTCCCAATAACGTCTTATGTAGGGTAATTAGGATTAATTTATGCCAGTGAGGAAGTCCTATCTTCGCGATTTGCAGAAGCCATGGTGGAGAGCTCAATAGCAACTCCACTTTCTGCTCTAAATGAAGGGACCTTTTCCATATGTCAGCCTCACAGTTCGGTGTACATCATCATGATTCCACTGTATCTTCAGGACCCGTCAGACGGGCCACACGAGCCACATTTCAGACTCCTCGGACCCCCTCTTCCTACCTCAATGCCACTTGTAAACTGTACTTATTCCCCCAGACCACACTAAGTTGGGATAACAAAAGCATTGTTGCTACCTCCAGGATGGCTTTACTGTAGCTATGACCTCTGTGCCAATTTTCCCTCTTGCTTCGTTTCCTAAAGTACTGTGTTCTTTCACTTTTCAGTGAGAAAGAACAGGTTTGGTAGGATAGCCATTACTATGATTAGGAAAGAGGTTTTCAAGTTAAAAATAATAAGGCCTTGAGATCTGGGTGTCTTATCAGTCTAGACAAAACCTTACAGACATCACTGTAGAGCAGGATTCCACATTGTGTCAAAGGCTGAATCAGCCCTTTTTCTCCTGTGCTCACATCTAAGATCCTATTATGATGGAAATGGGCTGCAAATGAGCTCCAATTGCATCCAAACTTCAAAAGCGATTTCATAACTGCTTTTAGTCTGTCTATTTAAAAGTATAACCTCCAGATAAGACTCCCAATCTATCTCCCTTATAGAAATAGAAATTGTTAATAAGAAAAGAGCAGTTATTCCCACATTCCTCTTAGCACACAATTTTATGAAATTATGCTTCTCTTGGGTGTTTAAGATAGAGGGTTCATGTCACTGTAATTAAAAATACACCCCACACTGTCTTATTCATAATGCAGAAAAATCAATCCTGAAGTTGCTTATTGATGGCTTAGAATCAAATGTGCAAATAATATGCTTAGAGAACATTAAAACAGGTCTAATCAGGTGGCAATTCATTTCTTTTTCAATATATATGAAAAGAAACTTTAATAGTGGCTACCTTTAATGTATTCATCACGAAGAATGAAAGTCCACACTAATGTAATTTAAAAAGCTAGTGTTGCCCGCAAATTTCAGAGGAAGGATTAATTACAAAGAGCAAAAGCTTAGGAGCAGGGACCCCAGACAGGCATTTTTCCAAATACACTGACTACATCAAAAGCTCTTGCTAAACATTTTCTTCCCTTGACAGTAGTAACTCATGCTTCTTCTTCTTTGCTGAAGTCACTATGAATTGTCACTATAAAACCAGTAACAGTTTTGGTAATTTTTTTTTTTTGTGCTAAATGAGACCACTGATGGGGTGTAGGACTCAATTTTGAAGACAACCTTGGCTTTTGGCCTTTATAAGTGACTATTTCAAAGCCCCAGTTGCTTTTATAAGTGACTATTTCAAAGCTAAACATGACCTTCCTAAGCATGCTCTTCCTAAATATGATCTTTCACAGTCTGAAGAATCCAAGATACCCCCTAATATTAAGAAACAGAGTTATTCAGTTGCTTCTCTCTGATTGGGAGAAAATAAAGGGTTAATATTTTATAGCACAATGAGGACAGGGCAAATTTGTGAGGAATCATTTACTGGGTACCAAGAAACATAAAAGTCAACCTTGAAGAGGTCTACTCTTTAAAATGGAACCTAAACACCTTCACACCTGATTTTTATTTTTTGATGCCTTATTACATTTTGGAGTATTGTTGCTATGATGGAAAAATGAGATTTTATTTACTTTTAAAAATATTTTCTAGGTTTTTGTTATATATATTTAAAAAAGGAAAACTATATATATTAAAGTATATAACATGGTCTTTTGATATACATACACATAGTAAAATAACTACTGTAGTTGAGATAATTAGCATATATATCACATACTTTTATATTTTTTGTGGGCTAATGAACTTTTAAGATAAAAAATGCTAAATTAGGACTCATCCCACCTTTCATTAAAAAATTATCTATATTCAGTCTCCTGTCCTGTTAATTAAAACCTTATATGGAATATAATGATACTTCATGATACTTGCTTTGTTACTTTTGCCCGTATATCTATGAGTGGCTATTGATATCCAAGGGTTGGCTTCCACTTGATTATTATGATCTTCCCATTAATCTTACATTTTTTAATCCCAAAGGCTTGAGCCCTATAACTATTTATTAGTCATTTCTTCTATATGTACAATACAGCCCAAGATGAATTGCCTTGAGTTTCATTTTGTCAAGGGTTTAATTTTAAATGATCACCTGCTGCACAGATAAAGAGAAGCAATGAAAGTCTCATTATTGATAAAAGTCACATGTGTTTTTGATACAGAATTATATCTAGTCACTCTCTTTGATGTTTTTTTTTTTTTTTGCAAATTTTGAATGAGCTAGCTAGCAAGGGATAGAAGAAAATCACAAAGACTGCATAAAAAAGTAATTAACAGCACACTGATGTATTTGAATTGCTATGTCCTGTTTTAAATTGTTGACAGTGGTTTTATCATTGCCCTTCTGTTTAGTGTGCATGTGCCTAGTTGTATAACCAGGTAGGAGGATTCTTGAAGGCAGAGGATGTCTCAGTATGTTCAATTTCTGTGAGTGTCTAAAATATAGTATGAACCCAAAACCAGCTCCTTCCTAAGTTTGGAGGAATGGCAAATAAAATGGATTAGGACAGGTAGGCTGAGACAAAAGATATTGTAAGAAAAGAGAATGCCCAGGAGTGTTTAAAGGGTGAGAGGAATTAAACATGAGGACTTACTGGAATATCCACTGAACCAACTATGGATTTCTGGATAAACATAAAAGGGCATATAGGACCACTTCCCTTGTAGCCAAGGAAATAATGCATTTCAAAGTTAAATATGCTTGTATTTTTCACATTTTCTGGCTGCCCGAAGTTCCAAAATCTATAGCAATGGTGGTAAGTATAATAAATGATGCCTACTGGATAAACCGCCAGATGTTGGTTGGTAGCAAAAAGGGGAGATTTTTCCATTGCATCCAAAATGTTTATTTTTCTAAACAGAGGTGATAATGGATCCTAAAAGATAATATACAATTATTCTAACAATATTGAAAATTAAGTTTCTTTGGGGGCCAAGCCCACTGTGCAAAATGGATGAAGGTGATGTTCTAAAGATCTGATGCCTTGTCATTTCTTATTCCACAAGGATTTACGGCACCTGAAATTTCATGACAGTAAGAATTAAGCATCTTGCTTGGACTTCCTAGAACTGGTGACCTGGGAACACATATGTCTGTCAGATAGAGAGATAAGAATTGGATTCAGGAAAATAACACATAGACTTTCCGATTCTCTAAGACTGTAGTATCTGCCCTTATGGTCTCTTCCTAGGGCTGGACTTAAATGTCCCTGATGAGACACAGGATGATGCGAGGAGAGAGTTATGCCCCTTTTGTGTTTCTAATTGACTATGATAACCCCGAGGCAGGTAATTAGCACAGAGAAACTGGAGAACATGAAATGCCCCATTAATTACTAATAGAGTGTGTAGATCTAGTTTTAGGAAACACAGAGTGAATGGGGAAACCCTCCACTTGCCATTGAGAACATCGTTCCAGAGCTTTCCTGCTGAGGCACACCCAAGACTTCTTATCTGGATTTCGGTCTTCAAAAGCAGCTAAGGAAAGGGGTAGGGTAAGGGAAGAAAGGCTGTTGTGATAGTGGCACAAGAACAGAAAATGTTTCTTTTCTGCTATTACCACGTCTCAAACATCCAGGAAGATGAACAGTATCAGCTGGTATCTGATGGTGTGT
This sequence comes from Carollia perspicillata, assembly GCA_004027735.1. Lineage (NCBI taxonomy): Eukaryota > Metazoa > Chordata > Mammalia > Chiroptera > Phyllostomidae > Carollia > Carollia perspicillata. Next base: position 43,622 of record PVKM010004543.1, read on the forward strand.
GCCTAGCTATGATTACTTTCTCTGATATCTGTTCTATACTTATTTGGACAATCTCAAAAAAAAAATTGAGACTTGATTATGTTCCAGAAGATGTGCTAGGTCTTGGAATTACAGGGGAAAAACAAATCAGGTTAGTGTTTATGAGGTCTGGGGTCAGACAAACCACTTAAAACATCTCCATCTCTAACTAGTGGTATGAATATATAAGCCCATTCATGCATTTTTCTACCTCATTTTTATTACTTAAAATGTAACATTAACATGTACATTAATGGAATTCAGTGAATAATAAATAATGAACATAAAGCACTTAGAAAAGTATGATTAATGGGTACATATTGTCAAATGTTAATGTGACTGTTTTAAAGAGAGCTAACTCTATGTCAGGCACTATACGAAATGCTGGATTATATCAATGCATGCATTCTCATCTTTGTGTGCTTAGCTGGGGTGGAATCCAGAATCAAAAATGCTTCTTTGTAGAATGAGTTTCTTCCCTCTGGGTCTCACCTGTAGGACATCTGGTGAGGAGCTTCTACAGGGCCTCATTGGTAAGACCAATACCAGGCATCTGAGTGGAGAGAGACTCCCGGCTGGCTAAGATCCTTTGGTATGTCTACCTTTGTGAATGAAAAATTCTGCCGTGTACTCAGCAACCCCACTGGCCAGATTATAAGGAGGGTTCTATATATTCATTGAGATTCCTTTCCTTGAAAGATGTGGCACCTGATATTAGGAAGCTTAAAGTAGGATAAATAGACACTTATGTAAATTAAAATTTTACAATGAAGAATGAGGGGAAAACTGGTAAAGAGAAATGTGCAGTATGCAGTAATTTAGCCTCCTCATGAATGTTGTTAGTGGTAAGAGGTAGTGGTTTAGGATGCCTCTCTTTCCTTAGATCCTCGATCTACCATTTATAAGCAGTTTGAAACAGGCCACTTACTGCTCTTATCCCCGACTTCGTCAGTGCAATGAAGATGATCACAGCACCTTCACCTAAGGTTGCTTATGAGGTGATCTCGTACAATGCCTGACTCATAACAGGCTCTCAAAACAATGAAAGCAATTAGAATAACCCAAGGTGAATAGGTTAAGAACTTCTAAGTGTGTTTTTCCTCTACCCAGAGGAGTGATTAAAATCATACAACCTGTTTTCCAAAGTGCATGTAGAATGATTCTTATGAATTGCACAGACTTGTTTGACAGCTCCCTATTTCACCCATTTCTCAAAGCACAGGCCTCTATTAAGGATCACAAGGCTTTTACAGCCCAAATCTGTTTTCTTCCCTTCCATTCCATTCTAATTCTTAATAGAAACAAATTCTAAAGATAACAACTTTCTGTTTTTCAGTGATTTTAACTATTTCTGTCACCCACTGTGCTGTCTTAAAACAAATGAAATGAACATGGATGAAACTATAGATAAATAGATAGATGTGACTGCACCCTGGGAGGCCTGGGAGGCTAATTCTCCATGCTGCATGCCATTTCATCAATGTGACAAAACAGTGAGCACACAAAACAGGATGAGCAATAAGAGAGAAAAATTGTGCCGCGGTTGTATTAAACTCAGGATGATATACTGCACTTATTCATAAGAAAGCCTTGTTTATATTGTTTACCAAAACATTATAAACGTTAAGATAAAGTTTTACAAAATCTGTGTCTTCATAGAAAATCTCTTCTGGGTCTTAAAATGTTTAATTCTCTCAAGCCTTATAAAGGGACTATTTCATGATAAGAAGCCAAAGGTACACCAGGCTAATTATACTCTTGGTTTCGGTCCAACCGTGACTTATTCTTGCAAGTTATTAGTGAGTTTATTGAACTGCTAAATCACAAATTTATTAAAATAAACTGTTTTTCTTAGGTTTGCTGAAGCATCGGGGTTATAAAGAAAAGTACATAAAGGCATAGAACATTAAAAAATCATAAGCTTAAGTTTCTTGTTAAAGTTATTTTGATTTAAAATTAGTGAAGTATTAGCCTTGCCTGGGTTGCTCAGTTGGTTGGAGCACTGTCCCAATAGCCACGATTGCAAATTCGATTCCCAGTCAGGGCATATAAAAGAATCAACTAGTGATTGCATAAATAAGTGGAACAACAAATCAATGTTTCTCTCTCTCCCTTCCTCCTTTTCTAAAATTAATTAATTAAAATTTTAAAACTAGCAAAGTTTTAGTGTCGCTCTTGGAATTCTTAGCAAAATGATGTACTTTATGTTGAAAAGTCCCATTTTGATAAGAAAATTTTGTACTAAACTGGGATGAAAAGATGGAGAGTAAGGGAGAAAATCACCTCCTGTTAAAATGGCATAGGAAGAGATGGCTTTCTTTTTTATAGTCCTGCTTCTAAATGGCAAATAGCTGCACCATTATTTGCCTCGGAACCATTGTTTTAATTCTCATTGTATTTCCATTGAAATTGCCCTTTTTATTATATGCAATTCATCACTGTTAATTAGAACCTACCATTAGAATCTTAATCAATAACAAAATATTTGCAATATGAGTGTTACTTCCTCACTTGGAATGAGCACCTCTCCTGCTAACCAATTTCTATTCATATTTTAAGATTCACCTTTGGTGCTTAGCCTCTGCAAATTTTTCTATTGTTCTTTTCATTCCTAATGAATTCCTGTTGTAGATACTGTTCAAACTCAGTTCTTGAGTTTGTGTTACCTGAAGTCCTCACTTTAAATTTCGTGATTAACAATTTTTCCTCCCAAATAAACTAAAAACTACTCAGTAGCAGATAGAGGGTCTGTCACAGGATGAGGAAAAGAGACTCCAAAGAATATTTAGGGACCCTTGCCATAGCAACATGCAGGGCAAACACAAAGCACTGAAGTTGAACTTTACAAATCCACCATTCAAATTTACAGCAAGGTTTACTTTGAATTCCAATCCTACAGGAGTTCAAAACCAACACATATACGGACTGCCACTGTATATCATTCAACGAAATAGTCCTCAACAATAAAAGAGAACAAAGTACTGATGTCCACAATTGCATTGATGAATCTCCAAAAGTGCTGAGCAGACACCAGACAAAAGAGAACACACTGCTTGATTCTATCTACGTAAAACTCTAAAGTATGCAAAACGAATCTATGGTGATCAAAATCAGAACTGTTGTCTGTGGAGGGGACTGACAAGGATGGCACAAGAGAACTTTCTGGGGTGACGGAATGTTCCATATCTTGTTAGAGTTATGATATATAAGGGCGGTATGCATTTCTTAACTCAGCCAAATGTATACTGATGATCTGTGCATTGTACCATAATACTTCATTTTTAAAAACCAGAAAAATATCAATAAAAATTGTGAGTATATTATTTACTCTCACTGGGAGAAAGACCGGCGTTTTTGGAACTGTCTGTCTGAAGAACACTCTACTTTCCACAAATGGTACCTGAATAAGGAGCATGATCTAATCTATGGGTCATGGTCAGACTAGGCTAAAACTGAATTCAAGATGTTTGCTTTATTGGTGCCTCCATCTAGTAACAAAGTTAATTAGCCTTAAATTAAAAAAAAGAAAAGAAAAGATAAGGTCTACATAAGGAAACAATAGTAAGGAAAACAGCACTTGGCAATGTGGTAATTGGGCTGGCAGGTGGGAAAGGGGAGCTATCAGAGGGAGGAAAGAGTGAAGATTACACTTGAGTGAGAACATAACACATGTCCCAACCTCTGGCAGGGACCACAGACATCTGCTCCCAGGAAGGCTCTGGATGTTCCTGGAGAAACCCTGTTCTGTGCGAGAGGAGTGTTCATTCTGTGTACCCCAGAGAGTCTATCACTTGGCCGTGTTCCTGGTCCATCCCCTGTATACTCCATCTCTAAATTGCACGTGAAACAAAGGTTTTCAAATTAATAACAACAATAACAAATCAAAACAAGAGAAATTATTGTACTAGAATCTCTGAAATATTTTGGGATATAACCGGCATTTCTCATGAGTCCCTCTCACATGCTGGTAGTGCAACCCAAGGGGAGAGAGAAAATACTTCTTTCAGGATATTACACACCCTACAGCTGCTGTGGCAGGGGGAAGACTGGGTGTTCTTAGGGGAAACAGCAGCACCTGGTGGGCAAGTGATTACTCATCAGGGTCCCCTAGACACTTAGCAATTCCATGGAGCAGTAGCCGTGGGAGCCGGCAGGAAATTGGCTTGTTTGGGAGTATGTTGTGCATGGGGTCCTTGGGGACCCCAGCTATGTTTGGCTGTGGAGGAAGAAAGACTTGCCAGAGGACTGGGAATCAGAATTAATGAAAATCGCTTTACTATTATTACTGTAAGTCTGTTAAAGCATAAAGACTCTTCGATCTCAGGCAAATCTTGTAAACTTTAGGGAAAAATCAGAATCAAGGATGTAACACTTCCCTGAAATATAGTTAGTTATAACTTTTGAGTATGAAGTGAGTAAGAACTAAGTTTGCTCAGGCTCATATACTAAAAAATAACAGTTAATTTTTTAGATATACCAGAAATTATTCAAAGGGATAATAACTCCCTCAACAATTACTTTAATATTGATAATACTCAGACACCTATTATGGTGTGGGTAGTAAATACAATGGAACTTTTTTTTTCACATTTAGATAAGGAAAATATATTTTGGTCAAGAAATGGGAGTGAGGGACATAAAGGAAAGAATAAGCAAGTGGGCTTCATCAAAATAAAAGGCTTCTGCATGGCTAAGGAAAACATTAGTAAAATGAAAAGTGAACCAATTGTATGAAAGAATATATTTGCCAATGATATCTTGGACAAGGGTTTGATCTCCAAAATATATAAAGAACTCACATGACTCCACACCAGGGAGACAAACAACCCAATTAAGAAATGGGCAAAGGACCTGAACAGACTTCTCCAAGGAGGACATACAGAAGGCCCAGAGACATAAGCCTGGAGAAGCCACCTCCAGCACTCTTGGCTATAAGCGAGTAATCATTTATGGGTGTTGGAGAGAACTGTCTCATTGGAGTTGACATTGATTTGTTTCCCATGCTCTTAAACTTTTAACTCCTTGATTCCCCCACCACACTCATGTTTATTATAAATACCTCACAAGTTCCCTAGTTCAAACAGAAAAATATATTAGTAGGCTGAACTAGAAAACATGCATGTAGATAGGTAGAGAGATAATAGATAAAATATGTATATAAATTTATATATATATATATTTCCAAAGGGCAAAATAATCATAAGCACACCTACACTATATCACTACATGAAATTAAAAAAAAACTTTTTTGATATTTGCTTATAAGTTCATGTCAATTCACTTTATTTGGTCTCTCCTTGCTGCTCTACCGTCCCTCTATTCATAACTTCCTGTTTCTTTATAATTGCTATTACAATGGTTTCCACTGTCCTGCAGCCATGTTTCACTTTTTGGCCATTCATCCTTGCAAAATAACCCCACTTCCTTCTCTTCTAGGACCAAGTTCAAAATGTAATAAGCGCTTCTTTTTTGGTACCTCAAGATGCTGCTTCTGTGTCTTTACCTACCTGCTACACGTTTTGTGGGTGCATCTAGTCTTGTTTCTTTCTGACTTCTCTGAAGGGTTGTTCCAGCATTCATCAATATGTTCTCCTGCATTTCATAACTCCATGTTTATTAGCTATTTCTTCACACCTACAAGCAAACTTGACCTTTTTCTCCTATGAGAGATTTTCTCCAACTGAATCTATTCTCAAGGTGTACTTTGAACTTTCTTCTTTCCTGCACTGTATACTTCTCAGGAGAGATTCGAAACTATTTCTCTTGCTCACTTTAACATTAATTCCTTAGTTATATTAACTCTAGCTTTTAGCCCCACTTCTCTGTGATAATTTATTTCCTGAAGGTCACACTGTGCGCCTAAAGAGGAACTCCTGAGACTATAAGCCAAGTATATGTTAATTGGCTTCTTTGAACCTGGTCATCCTGAAATGTGTTCTCTGCTATCATTTCTCTGTCCTCTTATTTCTCTATTTTTTCTGTCTCATTCCTTAGCTTCCTCCAACTCCATAAACATTTCTTCCTTTGGCTCCTTTCTATGGCAACTTTATCAACTCTGTAATTCCAACTAAGATAAATACTCTACATCCTTCTGAATATTTAGTGTTAGGCATTCAACTTTAGTTACTCTGGTGGGCATACAATGGAATTGCATTGTTTCTACTGATGGCTACTAATGTTGAGTACTTTTTCATACACTTCTTTGCACCTCTTATTGCATGGTTTGTCCTTTACTGATGTGTAGGAGTATTGGATATATTTTCTGGATGACAGTCCTTTGAAAGATGCATGTCTTCTTTTCTAATACCTTGTCTATTTGCTCTTAATGGTATCTTTTAAAAAGCTGATGTTTTAATTTTGATGAAGTCCAATTTCTTAATTTAAATTTATTATGGTTCTGTCAGTGTCCTATTAAACAAGTATATCTCAATGTTATAAAGTTAGCTTCCTATATTATTAAAGTTAGTTTATTTCCTGGAATTTGAAAATATCTACATTTATATTTATGTTGTTGATACATCATATGTTGATTTCTATACATTCAAACATATGGAATTGAATTATTCTGCCACCATATGTTAAAAAATACTTCTCTCTTTAAATTTTTTGTTGAAGGAGGTCATTGAGAGGTATGTGACCCTTGGTTAACCCATGAACTGGATCCAGGATATCAGAGGCTCCACACCCCCTGCCCTGTCTTTGGAATATATGTTTTACCCACTGTCCCCACAGTGGAAGCTGTTCCAAGGATGCAGTCTTGAGAAACTAAGATGTTTTGAGATCATCTTGATGGTACATATGACTAAACCAAGTTACATTATCCAATGTAAAATTTCTGCACATCTTTTATTATAATTTATCCCTAAGTAGTTTATGTTTTCTATATAAATATGCATCATACATTTCAATACATCACAGTCCTTATTACTAGTCTATAGAGACAAATTTATATTGATGAATGATTTTGTGTCTTATGATTTTACCAAATTCACTTGAGTTGTTAAAATTTTTTGTTCATTTCTTAAGGTTCTACACATACATAACTTTATCTGAAAAATACATTTTGCATGTTTCTTCCCAATCTGTATGCTTTATATTTATCTTGCTATAGATAAACTTTTTGTATTGTACAATGTTTAAAAGACATGATGACATTAAATCTCTGTGTCATGTCACCAGTCATAGCAGAACACAAATAATTTTACCATTAAATTATGTTGGCTGTAGGTGCTTTATAAGATTGAGGAATTTTTTTATTCCATGTTTGCTGAGATTTTTTTTATCGTTGATGTGTGTTGATACAGCCAAGTGCTTTTTCTACATCTACTGAGCTGATAATATTTTATATAACCTTTATTCTGTTAATGTGATAAACTATGCTTATCTACTTATAAACATTAACTCAACTTACTCTGCATTTCTGGTGTAAACTTTTCTTGTTTTAATGTTTATTTGATTTGCTACTATTTTGTTAATGATTTTGAATTTGAAATTCATGATAAATATTGGTTTGTAATTTTATTTTCTTGAAATTTTCTTTCCTGGTTTTGGTATGAGAATTATTTTGAATATTCTGGCCTCATAAAATGAGTTGGAAATGCTTTCTCCTCTTCTATTCTCTGAGATTGCTTATGTAGAGTTGGTATTATTTTGTTTCTAAATATTTAATACAAAATTCTGGTGAAGCCATCTGGGCTGAGAATTATAATTGTGGGAAGCTTTTTGAATACAAACTCGGGTTTCTTTGAGAAATATTAAGCTCTTTCAGATTATGTATTTTGTGTGCCAATTTTGAAATTAAGGCTTAGAGAGTGTAAACTTTGCAGTTAACAAAGCACAACGCAATTTTAAGGTGAACAATATGTGAATATTTTGCAAATGAAGACAATTTTAAGGTGTATGTATCTAGGGAGGCTTTATTATGGCAGATAGAGGTAAATACAGATAATGCCAACTTTCCTAAGGAGAGAAGAAATGCAAGCATGCCTCATTTTATTGTGCTTCACATTATTACACTTCACAGATGTTGCAAATTTTACAAGTGGAAGGCAAGACCCTCCTCCACCAGCCAAAAGA
>PVKM010004544.1:0-51730 GCA_004027735.1 Carollia perspicillata
ATGCGTGGTTTTCCAATCTGCGTAAAGGGATGTAGAGACACACACACTCCGATATTCCCGAGCCCTTCCCAGAGGGTGCGGGGGCAGTGACACTTCAATAGCAGTGAGCACACAGAGAGTTCAGATCTTGGCTTTTAAATCTTTCCACTGAAAGGAAGCAGGACTCTTTGGAGAAATGGCTGACTTCTAGAGCTGAGGCAGGAAGATTCCAAGAGCAGCCAGGAATGCTTTGTTGTGTCAGAAAGCAAGAAAATGCTCAAAGAATGATGGGTTCTTGCCCCAAACACCCGCACTCGAAGGGGCTTTCCTGGCCAAATCAGGAACAATTTGAGCATGAAAACAGTGATGCTAATGGGTTCTAATTCATTGAATAAAATAAGAGACCACAAGTCCATATAGACAACATTCACAGTGGAGAAGCCTGGTGGGCATTGTTTTAATCAAGAGGGACAAATCAAAATCATGCACCGAGTGATAAAATGCAATGAGAGAACCCAGTATCACTTTCACGATATTCCCACCGAAAGGCAAAGTAAGTCTAAACGTAAAAAAATGACAACGCCTAGGAGAGGGGAAGGGTAAGGGGACTAAATGGTAATGGAAAAAATACAATAAAGATTATACATTAAAAAATAAAACAAGTACTGCAATAAAGTGAGTCACATAAATGTTTGGTTTCCCAGTGCATTTAAAAGTTGTAGTTACACTATACAGTAGTCTATTGAGTGTGCAATAACATTATAACTAAAATAATGTATATACCTTAATTTAAAATACTTTATTGCTAAAAAATGCTGTCATCGGAGCCTTCAGAGAGAGAATCTTTTTGTGGTGAAGGGTCTTACCTTCAATTTGTAAAAAATGAAATATCTACAGAGTGCAATCAAGTGAAGAGCAATCAAGAAGAAAATGACACAACCCAAACAGTACTATTTTATAAAAGAACTGGCCTGTAATCTCCAAAATGTCAAGGTTATGAAAGCCAAGGAAAGACTGAATTGTTTCAGACTGAAGGAGATTAAAGAGACACCAGGGGAAATGCAAGGCAACATTCTGAACCGGATCCTTTTGTCATGAAAGATGTTATTTTTTGCAACAATTGACAAAACTTGAATGGTGTGTGAGGACTGGATGGCAGAAATGTAGCCCTCCCTGTTAATGCCTTGAGTTGTTAGGTTATATTGTGGCTATGTGGGAGAATGTTCTCGTTTATAGGAAATACTGTTAAAGTATTTGAAGGGGACTGGGCAACAAACGCTCAAAAGGTTCAGGAAACTTTCTGCAACTTTGTAATTGTCCCTAAATAAAATTATTTACTTAGAAATACTACAATGCACCCATTGACCTAAAAATTCTTTCAGGAACCTTCCCTACGGATGCCCTTGCATATGTGAAATATCCTGTGTGTACAAGCCATTCGTTGCAATTGTCTAATACAACCAGAATCTGAAAATAACCTAAGTGATCATGGAGGAGTGTGGGACTGGGGGACAAGGACCCAGGGGAGGGCCATCTCACTGGATCAGTGGGGAGCACCAGCACCTGGTTCAGGGAGTTGCACTGGGGTGAAAAGAGAGCGGCTGGATGTCTACAGGCGTACGTAGGGGAACTTGAAGATCCAAAGCAAAGCCAGCCTGTGAGGGCAGAACCTGGGAAGCTGCAATCTGGCCCCTCTGCTTTCTTGCCCCAGAAACTCAAACTCGGAGGCTGTGAGGGCCATCAGGGATTGTCTGCAGGACAGTTTGCAGCGGAGTGGATCCGGTTTCCTCACTCTGACAGAACAAAAGGCACTTCTCTGGGAAGCACTCAACGAACTAGATGTCTGATCCTTGTCTTGGATTTGGGAGTTCAGCCCATGGGTGACTCCCCACTATCCACTCCTTTAGCGGTCCCACGGAGCCGGATGGCTCAGCCCGCTGGCGCCATCTAGTGTCGGATGCGGGGAGGTTTTAGGCCAGGTGGATGGGAGGGACAGGAAAGTTGAGATCCAGCCTGCAGTGGTTTTGGGCAGCTTCTGCCTCCTGGGTTGGGGCATGGTAGAAACGCGACCCAGGAGTTTATGAGCAATGAGTCTTGGACACTGAATTAGTTGCCTAGGGTTGCCGTAACAAAGTCCATGAACTACATGGTTTAAAGCTGCAGAAATGTATCCTCTCACAGTTCTGGACTCTAGAAGTCCAAAATTAAGGTGTCGGTGGGTTTCTGAAGGCTGTAAGGGAGAAGCTTTCCTCACCTCTACCACCTTCCAGTGGCTGCCAGCAATCCTCGTCGTTTGTTGGCTTATAGGCATCATCCCAATCTCTGCCTCCGTCTTTACATGACGGTCCTCCCTGTATGTCTGTGTCCAAATTTCCCTCTCTTCTGAGGACACTGGTCACTAGATTAAGGTCTGGCCAATCCAGGATGACCTCATCTTAACTTGATTACCTCTACAAAGACCTGATTCCAAATAAGGTCCCGTCCACAGGTGCTGGGGGTTAGGACTTGTCTTTTGCAGGGACACCTTTCAACCCTCGGTACCTTCCTTTCATTACCACAGAAGTTCCCTGAGCACCTGCAAAGTGGTTGGGCTGTGCAGGGGCTGGGCCGGTGGAGCTGAATCCACGGACACTGCTCTGTCCTTGAGGTTCTCACGTGTGGCTCTTTAATAGTTTCGTCTCTGATGTGGCCTCCTGCTTCACCCTTGGCTCCTCAGCACCCGGCAGGGCTGGCCCAGAGACTCAGTGTTTCACCGAAGTGGGGAAGAAGGACGGGGGAAGGGCAGGAGAGAGGAAATAAGGGTGCAGGAATGATGAGGAGGGAGATGATACAGGGCTGGGAGCAGAACAGTTAGCGGGAGACTTTGCAGTGCAACTGACATTCGAGCCGGGTCTCGCAGCAATGGGGGTTTGCCAGGCAGAAAGGGGAGGCCTTCTGGGCCGAGCTAAAAGTGTGAGAAACAGTGGCCTAGAACCGTGAAAGGGGCTGTGATGCCAGGGGAGTTCAGTGTGGTTTGGCAAGGGTGTATGGGGGAGGGGGCACACTGCTAAGTGGCACCCGCCTGGAGACTCGGGCTCTGATGATGGCTCTGAGGGCCATTCTTATGGCTTTAAATATTGTCCTGAGGTGGAGGAGTAACCTAGGAGTGTTTAAAGCATGCTGAAGGTGTCACGGTGACCAGGGGTACAGACTCTGCAGCAGACAGAGGCCAAGGCCAGAGGACCTCCTAGAAAAAATGAAACAGTCCAATCACAGAACATCCCCCACTTTCTGGTGGCACTTAGAATAAAACCTGCTGCCTTGAAACTCCCCCAAAATATTTAACACGAGCCTGACTTCTACCACAAGTCCCTGGTAGCATCTTTTCCCCGAGGTGTGCAATCTCTCTTGTGGCAACAAGTACCGAGGAACCCAATCTGCGTGACTGTAGATGGGCCCCTTGTAGTCCTTGGCTGTGGGTGCCAACGTGGTAAAGAAACTGGCTTTTAACTCCTAGTTTGCTGAGTGTTAGTAACAATGAACCACTGTTTGATTTTATCAAATGCGTTTATGCATTTATTGAGATGCTAACATACTTTTCTTCAACCTATTGATGTGATGTATTGGACTATTGAGTACTGATAGAATTTATTGCTATGGAACCATTCTTGTATCCTTGCTAAGCTCTGCTTGGTCATAATAAAGCATGCGGCCATGTGTGCCTGTGTGTTTCAAAATCCAATGCTGCTTTTAACTTATGCATGTATAGTCATAGGTGAAATGGTCTATAATTTTCTTTTTTGTCCTTGTTTGCCATAAGAACTATGTGGACCCTATAAAATGAAACGCATAGCTCCCCTCTTTAGTTGTCTGAAAGAGTTTGTAGAGTCTATTAGTTTTTTAACAGTTGGATAAAACTGTCTGGTATCCTTTGGTGGGAGAGACTTTTGGTTTCCAGTGAAACTTCCTGAATGATTACTGATTTAGTTAGATTTTTCATTGTATGGAGATACTTTTGGTGATTTCCTATAAAGTTATCTATTTTAATGTTTTAATTTACTTATATAAAGTGGTTCAAAATATTCTGTCTTGATTTTTAAAATGTTATTATCTGTAACCACATCCTCTTTTATATTTCTTAACCTCCCAAATCCTTTTATGTGACTTTCTCTCTTTGCTTGATCACTCCCAGCAGAAGTTTGTCTGTTTCATTAGTTTTACTTGCTTGGGTCAGGTTTATTAACATGTAACGTATATGTAGTGAAGTTCACCTTTGGTAGGTTTAGTGCTGACACATGCCATCGTGTAACCACCACCATGGTCAGCACACGGAACCGTCCCATCACCCTGGCCCCCAGTTCCATCGGAGCCAGCCCTTCTCCAAACCAGCCCTGGGCAACCGAGGATCAGTTTTCTGTCTTTGTGTTGTAGTTTTGCTTTTTACAGAATGTCATAAATACAGGGACCGACAGAAGCAAGGCCTGCTTGAGTGTGGTTGGTAGGGTGATAATATGGGTGTGATAATGTATACTTTTAATTCGAACATTTTGCCTCACATGTCATATGGCATGCTTGAGTGTGATATTGTTATGTTAGAGAATTACATGCTTATGATTTTGTAATAAAAGATTGTGTAATAAAGAGGGGCGTTATTTGTGCTGGACCCTGTAGAATCATAGATTATGTAGCTTTTGCGTCTGGCTTCTTTTACTCAGCATAATGCATTTGATTTTCATCCATGTTGTTCCATGTATCAGTAAGCCATTGTTTATTGCTAAATAGAATCCATTGTGTGGATCTATCACCTTTTAAAAGATTTTATTCATTTATTTTTAGAGAGAGAGGAAGGGAAGGGGAAAAGGAGAGAAACATCGATCAGTTGCCTCTCAAATGCACCCCAGCTGGGGATGGAACCTGCAACCCAGGCATGTGCCCTGACTGGGAATCAAACCTGCGATCTCTTGCTTTGTAGGACTGTGCACAATCAACTGAGCCACACAGGTTAGGGAAGATGTACCACTTGTTTATTCATTCACCAGTTGGAGAACATTCAGGTTATTTCCATTTTTGACTACTGATGTGGAGCATCTTTTCAGGTCATTCTTTGTCATTCATTTGTCTTTTTTTTTTTGGTTTAAATGCCTATTCAAATCTTTTGTGCATTCAGCCTTAGCCAGCTGGCAATCCATAAGATGGTATTCCTATTCTCCTAGGCCACCAAAGTCTTTCTGAAACTTTTGAAGTTACTTCTATCCTCCTAAATATTTCAAAGACCTTTGCCTATCCTGAGATTTTGTTTAAAACTCTACTTTCATTATAAATTTCCAATTTTATTGCTTTGGTGTCAAAGAATGTAGTCTGTTTTCCTTATGGCTTATTATATTCTGAATGTTGCCTATCTCAGAAAGAATGTGGATTCCAATTTTTCCAGGTACAGAGTATTATATACAGCTAATATCTCAGCCTTATTAATGATATTGCTCAGGTCCTCAATATCTGTGTTTAACTGTAGAGGGGTGTGGTAATATTTTAAACTACAATTGTTGACTTAACTAGTTCTCCCTGAATTTTTGGCTATTGTTGCCTGCCCTGGGCTCAGACACTCTCCCGCACTATCAGAAACATGCACCTCATTGACTTTGAAAATGCATTCACCTCATTTTAACACTAAGCTCTGTTCTCACTTGCTCTATTTGGATAGTTTGTTGTTTAGGCACATGGTCGTCTTTCAAATTAAAATAAACACCCTGGTGAAGTTTAGAAATGGGTTTAGGTTCATAAAATGGTTGTTAGGAAATGAAAATGGATTTGGTAACGAAGAACAACACCTGTTTCAGAACATTTGAAGAACTTTCTGACATACCGGACCTTAGGTCATTTCCACTGAGACCGCGTCAAGGCAGCATGGCCACCAGGTGGCGCACTAAGCATACAGTTGGGAGCTCATTTCCAGGGGAGGAAGAGGTCTCAGTAAAAGACAATGTTAAGGAATGGGGGACTTTTCAATGAAAGATGAGAGGTCCACATCCAATAACTTGTGTGTTTGTGTATTCCAGGACCAGAAACTTATAATAAGAGGTGTGAGGTCTGGACAAGATCCTCTGAATTTTTTTTTCTTACAAAGGTAAATCCAGAGCAGTGAAACGAATTGTTTGATCCATTTATTTTTTTGCTCATTCATTCGCTTGTTCATTCACTCATCTGATATCTACTGGCTGTCACCACGGGCTTGCCAAGGTCATGTTGCTAGATAGCAGCAGAGCTTAATTGCAGATCCAGATCCCCTAGAGAGAGAATGTGAAAACTTAGAATACTCCCAGGTTCTTTCCGTGTGCTGTTAGAACGTGATTTTCGCACTCGTTTAAACATCAGTATGTCTAAGGCTTTAGAAATTCGCAACAGCTAAAACAAGGAAGGCACATTGTGGTGATGTGCAGGGCGGGGGTGGTTGAGAGGGCAGCTGGAGGCCCTTGGACCCTGCTCCCTCTTCAAGGAAGCAGCTGACAGGTGGTGCCTGAAGAGATACAAACAATCAAATGTAACATGTGATGTTTGATGGGTTCCTGTGTTGGGAGGAAAGACAATTTTGGAAGCCATTTTTTTTGACAATTGCAGACATTTGAATATGGCCTGGGTTTGCGAAGCTGTTGTGGTGTGAACATGCAGGAAAAGGTTCATTTTCTTGTGTGTGACAACGGCACCGTAGTTACATCGAAAAACGTCTTTGTCTGGGAGATACATGCTAAAGTGTTTGGGGTGAATGTCATGATTATGCAACTTACTTTCAAGCGGTTAAGCCAAATACACACACACACACGCACACACGTCAATCAGTTAATAAAACTAGTGTGGCAGATTGTCAACAATTGTTGACTCTAGGTAGAAGGAACACGGATGTTCTTTGTACTGTTCTTTCAACTCTTCAGTGGGTGTTTCCCTTCTAATAACTCATGCATACTAAGTTGAGCCTGATTTGGCCACAGGTCAGTTGGGTAGCCTGGGGTCAGGGACGGCACATTCTCCTCCTTGCTTTCTCACTAGGTTGCTATATGACTTTGAGTCAGTCACTTCTCCCCTCTGGTACTTAATTTCTTTATCTGTAAAATGTGAGGATTAGGTCAGTTCAGCAATTTTCAGGACTCTAAAGAAGTTTTTTTAAATTATTATATTATTTTGATTTTTAGAGAGAGGGGAAGAGATGGAAAAGATAGGGCAAGAAACATCGGTGTGAGAAACATCGGTTGGCTGCCTTCTGTGTGTATTCCAACTGGGCACTGAACTTGCAACCCAAGCATTCCCTCGCTCGGATTCGAACCCATGACCGTTTGCTTTGGGGAATGACACCAACCAGCTGAGCCACACCGGCAGGGGTTGGTCAGTGTTTTGATGCACTTCACTGTGGGATGCATCTTACACAGGACTCTCGGTGTGCTCTGATAGCCAAATTCTCCTCTCTCGGCTTCTGTTTTCCCCTCTTCTATGCTAGTTCATTAAAAATAAAGTGATTTCAAGGCCCACGGTTTGGAGCCCTCTGGGCTAGAAGATCTGACATTCTGTGGGTCTGTCACCAAGGGTCTTGAGTTCACACTCCCCACAGCCAGGCCAATGGGGTGCTGGGGGAGAGGGGAGACTTGTTTGGCCCCCACGGCCAACAGGTCTGAAGGCAGAACTCCAGATGCTTTTAAGCCTCCAAATACAAATTTTTAGGCTTTGTTAGCAGTGATAACTTTGGTCTTATACCAAATATTACCAGTTTATTATTTTGGTTTCTAAATACTGTGCAAGTGAAAGATGAAAGAGAAAAACAAAACAAAATGAAAAAAGCAAACAAAAAAGCCTGCAGGGTGGAGGTTTTAGTTCTCTGTGTAAGTAAGTGATATATCCTTTCTTTGTTTGTTTGACATCTGCTGGCCTGGGGGCCCCATAGCCAGCACAGGCTGCAGTTCAGTGCAGCTCTGGGATCCTCTTCGACCACAGACTCACAGGGCAGGGGTGGGCAAAGGGTACCTGAGGCAGGGGCAAGCCAAAAATGCTCCCTGGGAAAGCTTTTCCACCCCATCTCCGTCGCCAAGCATCCTCCGGGCACCCAGGTACGGCTTCTGTCTGGTGGGTACAGGGGCAGCCCCTCCCGGAGGGCCCAGTTGCAATGACAGGCAGTGTGCCCTCAGCCTGAGCCAGAGGCAGGGCGGCGAGCACCTGGGCACCTGCAGCTCCCCCAGAAGGGGCCCAGGTGGCTGCACACAACAGCTGGCTCCCTCTCCCCATCCTCCTCCACCTGCCCTGCTCACCTCGCAATAGCTTTTCTAGAGGGAGGGCAGGCCCCCTGCCCTAAATCTCCTGATTGGTCTTCTGTTCCAAGCTGGCTACTCATTTCCATGGAACTTGAGTATTCATTAATACCCAGCGCTGGGGTGTGGTGGCAGAAAACTAAAGCTGGAGTGTAAGAGCAAACTAGAACCTATTTGTAAAAATATGAGTAGGTAGGGGAGTCCTGGCCGGGTGGCTTAGTTCATTGGAGTGTCGTCCCGTACACCAAAAGGCTGTGGGTTTGATTCCTAGTCAGGGCATATACCTAGGTTGTGGGTTTGGTTCCCAGTTGGGGCGCGTACAAGAGGCAACTGATCAGTGTTTCTCTCTCACGTTGATGTTTCTCTCCCTCTCTTTCTCAATCTCTAAAGTTAGTAAACATATCATTGGGTGAGGATTGAAACAAAGAAGTCTCTTTGACTAAGATGTTGGGGTATGTTTTGCTAAGTGGGAAACAAGTTATCATACTGCCAACGGAGCGACCCTAATTCGGAATTTGACAGCAGAACCTGTGCACAGGAAGAAGGCCGGGAAAGAGGACACCATGCCAGTGATGTGCGTGGGGTCTGCTTTCAGTGACATTTGGATTCTTCTTGCTTATCTCTTTGTTTACTTTTTCCCTGTGAGACACAAATAGAGAAATAAACAATTTGTTTAAAAGCAGTTGAAGCTCTTTAAAAATATACAGTTTTATTTTCTAAACCCAGTGTTGTTGCATCTGAAAGCAGGAAGCACCTTTGAGTGGGGCACACAGGGGCTGGGTGGTGCAACTGGGAGAACCAGTCTGATGAAGGCGAGTCCCGGGGGAGGGCCCGAGGCTCGCCGCTCAGGTGTGGAGGAGAGTGGTGGCGTGGAGTGCAGACGGGTGTGGTGCAAAGGAAACAGGACACCTAGCAGCACCTGGGGAGCATTGTGTGCGTGTGAGTGTGTGTGGTGTGTGTACCGGTGTGTGCGTGCAAGTACCACTTTGGACAGATAGCCCTGATCTAGGGTTGAAGTAGCTGTTTGGACCTGGCCGTTGGCTCAGATGGTTGGAGCATTGTCCTGAGCACCAAGGGTTGCAGGTCCCATCCCCGGTCGGGGCGCACAGCGAGGCTGCGGGTTTGATCCCTGGCCAGAGCGCCTTCAGGCTGCAGCGGATCAATGTTCCCCTCGAACAACAATGTTTCTGTCTCTCTCTCCTTCTCCCTCCCCCTTCCTCTCTCTATAAAACCAATAAAACATGTCCCTGGGTGAGGATTAATAAAAATAGGTGGTTGACTCATGACGAAATTTGGCTCTTTTTCCCCAGGAGCCTTTAGGTAAATTGCACATGAAAAACTAAACCGAGTGCAGACGCGAGGCCCCGGCCCAGCAGAGCCAGCACCTGTATGAGGAAAGCAGCGGTTGTGGACGGAAAGGGAGCCTCTGGGGACGCTGGGGCTCCAGGGCCAGGAGCTGGAGACGCTTCCATGAGGAGCGCTCCGCTGAGTGCTAAGAGTCAAATTGAGAATGGTCCGAGTTTTAACTGGCCGCAGCCCCTGAAGCTGAAGGAAAGGAACGGCATTGCAGGAAACCTCGATGAAGAATACTAACGCTAAGACGAGTCCTCGCTAGTAAGAGCAGCTGCTACGTATTGGGATCTCATTGTGCACCTGGCACTTCGCGTGTATTACTGCGCTTCCCATGTGTTATGTCTCAGAACCACAAAACCCGCTGGGGTTATTTGTCACCGACGGCAGGGCTGAGAACCCCTGCTTTCTACAATCAGAGGCTATGAGGAACTCTGCTACTAGAAATCTTTTCCGTGAGAATGGACCGTCCCATTTTTGCCTGAGGTTCTCTGAGCCGTGCAGGTCACCAGAACCGAGCCACCGGAATCACCAGCGATGGTGATGCGGGGTTCGGGGACGAGCATTCCGCACAGTAGCTTAGCTCTGCAGTAAGGAGACAGCTTCTGAGTTCACCTCCTGGCCCTGGTGTCAGCCAGACTTGAGCTTCTGACAGAACCTCAAACAATGTGTCTAAGAGGCTTGGGCAAGGTCACGCACCTCACTCCTTTTGAGTCCTTATTACTCTCTTACCTGCGACTGCCTCATTCCGCCTACCCTGTGAACCAGGGGTCCTGAAAATGCAGACTGTCCTTACTTCATAACACTGACAAGACAGGCATCTAGAGCGGCAGCTGGGCCCCTGGAAATAGAATGAATTGCCCAGATATCTCTGAGAAAGCCTTGGTGTGTCCTCCAGGGTTCGCAGACCCCAGACGTGCCTGGCGGAGCAGCTGCTGCAGCTTAGGCCTCGGTGTGAAGATGCCCGCAGCCCGACTGGCTGGCGAGGAGGCGAAGCTGCTGCCACTCCTCCGGGTGCTTTTCATGGCCTGTCTCAGCCTGTGCTGCGGGCCTCTGGTGGGAGGCGGCCTCCTTGGCCTCGCCCTCCCTCTCCAGTGACACATTCTTTTCTTAAACCTCTCCGGGTATGATCTGAAGATTTTCCTCTGCACCCATCTAGGATTGATTTCTTTGTCAGGGTAGTAAAAGTTTGAGCTCTTTTGAGACAGATTGGCCAGAGTTCCAACGCTTGCTCATCAGGGGCCCTTTGGAAATGACTGTCTAAGCCTCAGACTCCGCTGCTGCCAATTTGTTTTGCTTTGAGATCTGAGTGACACGGTGCACACGGAGTTCTGAGCGCAAGGCCAGGAAGAGTAAGCGCTCAATAAACGTGAGCTGTTGTCATTATTGGCCACTACCCCGCCTTCAGGTAACCTTTGGAACTTTCCTGGGACAGGTCGTGCACGTGAAAACTGCTCTGAGACTCAGCAGACAGATTGCCCCAGACAGAATCCCGAGGCCTGTTGCTGCCGTCTTGTTACTCTGCGCCCTGTCGGCAGCCCCCTTCTCCTGGGGTAGGTCGAGTCAGGACGGTGGTGTGCTGAGTTAGGGCTGTGGGCCGCCAGGGTCCGAGCTCAGACACTAAGCCACAGGGTCTGAGTCCCTCTCAGCCAAACCTCAGTTTCACGGTCAGCACCCACTTTCCAAGGCACACGATTCAACTCTTTCCACCCCTCCATTCCATACAGGAATTGGCCTTGGCCGTGGAAAGAGCATATGAGCTTTGAGTTCAGACAGACTTGGGTTAGAAGCCCTCACGGTCACTAATAGTTATTGAACTTGGGAACTAGACCTTTGGAACATATCTTCTCTTCCATAAAAGAGGGTTAGCGATACCCATCTTATGGTTATGGAGGAGGTCACATGAGATAAGCCTATGAAATCCCTTGCACAGCAGGTAATTATTAGGGTATCTTCCAATAAGTTGGACAGAATGAGGAAAACAGGCATGACTCAGGCAGATAAGGCGGTTTCACAAGTCTTTGCCAAAACAGAGCCTCGTAGAGGAAGACAGAAAAGCTGGTTTGGCCTACTGTGGTAGGAAGGTGGTGGGTGGTTATACATTGAATCTGGGGCACACTGGGCCATTTTGAAGCTGAGCTGCCATTTGCTCAACATTTGGAGTGTCAGCATAGTTTTCAATGACCCTCTTAAACTTCATCCTCACCTACGAGGTAGGTTCTGTAACATCCATGTTTACACTGTGTCTCCTCATCTCCTCTGATTGGAGCAAGACAGACGCCTCGCCCAGACTGGGCTAATCAGATTTTCCAGTCCAAGGCATTTGGAATTTCAATGAAGAGATTTCACTCTCATTCTGGGATCTCCTGTTGGATGGAGGAGATGAAAGCCGGGTGACATGACGGGGACTACGTCTTTGCTATGGATTGAGAGTCAGGAAGGCCAGGCTGCGGCAAGGGAGAGAGCCAAGGAGATAAAAAACAAAAACAAAGCAAGCACACAAAAAACAAAACAGGGAGGAGAAAGGGAGATCATATTCCTGAAACACTGTGAAGACCAGCCATCCAAGGGATTTCTAAGAGAGACAGAACTGCAAAAGGGCCATATCTGCTCAAGAGTCACCCCCAGTGCTTGTCGTTCTCTGCACCTGCCCCGTCCCCCAAGCTGTCAGGAACTGGGGACTGACCGATTGCGGGGCTCTTTTCATCTCCAGCATCAAGAGGGAAGCCTTGGAAGTCTGAACTCCCCATACCAATTCATAACAGGGCCAATGTGCTGGGGTACACCCCTCCCCAGAAAGAGATGCCCCCAGATCAGCCCCAATCCTGGAAATTATTCCTCCTCTGATACAATAACTAGGGCCAGGGCACACAGGGACAATCCAGTGAAGACCACTTGATTTCCTAGCTGCTAATAGGTCAGAGTACCCACAAGCAGGTCGAGGTGAGTCCAGGAGAAATGGCTCACTCTCGGGTACACGGTCGTGGAAGGGAATGACAAGCCTTACCGTGTGCTTCTTCCTGATCATTGTACCTCAAATAAACATCAGCAACGTCTTCTTTTTTTTTTTTTTGTAAATTTATTCTTTAAAAAAAATTATTTTAATTGTTATTCACGTACAGTTTTCTGTCTTTTACTCCTGACCCAGTCCACCCCCCCCCAATGCTCCCCACCTCCCTTCCATGTCCTCTTTTTTAAGACCTTGGATATTGAGTACTGAACTCAAATGGCCATGGCTCAGGCTAAGGAGAACTGGAGTAAGGTATTCTGCTGCTGCATTGGGTCGTCCTACTGAGCTCTGTACAGCTCTGGTTCGGTCTGCGGTGAGAGACTCCTAGGAATCCAGAGCCATGGAAACTTGGAGCCTGATGGGAGGCCAAAGACCAGAAAAGAAACTTCCATGTTCTTTAAGTCATGGTCTCGTTTCTCTTTGTCACAGTAATTTCCATCCCTTCTGAACGGAGAGACAGCTCCCTATAGTACTCCTTATAGCTGAAACTTGTTGAGTGTCCCAGGCACTGGGTCAAACACATGACGTGCATCGCCTCGCTTCAACCTCACATTGCCCTGTGCATTAAGTACTGTTATTGACCCATTTCTCACATGAGGAAACAGAGGTCTAAGAAGGGTCCAGCATCCTGCTCGACGTCATAGACTGACTGCTGACCACGGCCCTATTTCAGTCTCTGATTCCAGCTCCTGCTCGCTTAGCTGGCAGGTTCAGCCACTTCCCCTGTGTGACCTGGCCTGTGGATATCACTTGTAACACCCTAGATGCTTCAGTTCTAACTAGTAATCGCTTATGCTGAATACATTTTCAGATGCTAGCTCACACCTTTGTAACACAGAGACAAAAGTGTAGCTACAGTTTTCTACCTGTGATGAGAAATTTTCTCTCCTGGCTTAAAAAAAGACAATGATGGTTTTTGATTCCCGATTTGGGTAATTCCTCTAACTTTGGAGAGAAAATCCTTTACAAGCACAGAGTGAGAAAAGACATACTGGGTTCAGTGCAAGGTCCCACCACTTCCAGCTGTGGGAATTAGAGCTTTGATTTCAACATAGAAAAAAAAAAGGAGAATATAGCCAGCCTTTAGCAGGTTGCATTAGGGCTGAATAGGTTAACTCACGCAAAGCCCCCAGCACTGTGCCTGGTGTGCAGAAAGAAAGATGGATGGCAGCTTTTATTAAGGGGGATGTGGATGGTAAAGAGGCCACTGGATTTGCGTTTAGGTTGATGATGAACGTTGAGAGCAGTTTTAGCAGAGAGGCGGGGTGAAAGGCTGGCAGACATAAATTAGAGTTGGAGAAAGGGACACCTCGGAGAGTGCCGTCTATCGGCTCTGTTGAGAAATGTGTTGGCTCAGGAAAGGTGAAGTGGAGCCAGTTGACATGTGACATAGGTTAAGAGGAGGCTTCTTTTTTTCTTTGAAAAGAGGGAAATGAAGGCTTGTTTGGCAGTTAGGGATTAAAAGGATTATTGACCCATTTCTCATATGAGGAAATGGAGGCCTAGAAGGGTTCGGCACCATGATCAGTTAAGGATTAGAGCCCGATGGGTAGTAGAGAGGGTGGGACTTGAAACAGATAAAGACAAAGAATTGATGGAGCAAGGTCTGGAATCTGGTGCATGAAGAACCAGAGCCTTGGAAAGAAATTGAGCTTCTTTCTCTGAGACGGGCCAGAAAGAGAGGCTGAGTGAAGGGACAGGGAGCTGTGAAGACGGAGGGGAGAGAGGCTGAGGTAATGGCGCCCGATAACTGCTATCGTCTAGTGAGGCAGGAGCACTGGGGTCGTTGGCCTTGAAGGTGACTCTCTGTTGTCTCCTCCTCGTCTTCTCACAGCCTGTGCAGTTTTCTCCCACCTTGTACCGGGGTTGGACTGTGTGACCGAGAGCATGTGCAGAGGCTCGGGGCTGGATTGGGTCCTCCCGAACTGCAGTCTAACCCCTTGGGATGTGTCCCAGTGGAAAATAGGGTCTTTACAGAGGCGATCAAGTTAAAAGGAGTCCATTAGGGTGGACCCCAATCCAATATGACTAGTGTCCTTATAAGAAGGGGAAATTTGAAGACACATCCAAGCAAAGAGAGACGTGAGCAGAGGGAAGATGGTGAAGACACTCAGGAGACGGCCATGTGACTGCAGCGATGCAGCTCTGAGCCAGAAAAACCGCGGATTGCTGGCAAACACGAGAAACTAGGAAGAGGCAAGGAAGGATCCCCACCTCCCCTCCCCACTCCCCACCAGGCTGTCGGAGGGAGCTGTCTGGGATTCCCAGCTTCCAGAACTATAACTATAAATATAAAAATATATATGCATATATATATATAAATTATTATTTGTAAAGAGGAGGGAAGGAAGAGAGAAAGAGAGGGAAAAAACATTTTAGTTGGTTGCCTCCTGTATGCACCTGACCAGGGACCAGCCCCCAGATCCAGACATGTGCTCTGACCGGGAATCAGGCCGGTGACTCTTTGCTTTGTGGGACAATACCCAACCAACAGAACCACATGGGTCAGGGCTGTAACAAAGCATATTTCTGTTGTTTTAACTCATGTTGTGTTTGGCACTTTGTGATGGCAGCCCTAGGAAACGACTACACCATAGTGTGTAACTT
The DNA here is from genome assembly GCA_004027735.1 of Carollia perspicillata. Taxonomy (NCBI): domain Eukaryota; kingdom Metazoa; phylum Chordata; class Mammalia; order Chiroptera; family Phyllostomidae; genus Carollia; species Carollia perspicillata. The sequence goes on from PVKM010004544.1 coordinate 15,214, forward strand.
CCAAGATCAGGTAGCTTCCACCTTGGGCTCATGCATGCTCTCGCTCCTCTCTCAGAGCCCCCCCCTTGGGACAGTCAGCTGCCTTTTTGTGGGGACATTTGGACACTCTGTGCAAAGACCCACTTGAAGAGCAACCAAACAGTCTCCAGCCAACAAGGAACTGAGGCCTGTCAATAGTCGTGTGAGTGAGCTTGAAGGAGACCCCTCAGTTGAGACTTTAGATGAGACTGCAGCCCCAGCCAGCCGCTCGACTGCAGCTTTACAGGGGGTTTAACCAAAACCATCCGGTCAAGTCACTCCGGAATTCCTAACTCCCAGAACCCCTGGCATGATAAATGTTTGTGGTTTTAAGCCACAGAATTTGGGGGTAATTTGTCATACAGTAATAAATGACACCTGCTAACAGTGACAGGGAAATGGTCACTTGAAAAGAGGAGGAGAAGCATGGAGTGGCTGCTGAGATCACGAGAAAGGCATGAGTGAGCCAAATGGTGCAGGCTGGGCTGCAAACCACAGCTGGGGCCTACCGGATCAGTGCACCAGTTGAATATTCCGACTGCCATGCCCCAGGTTCCTGCATCTGGCTCTCTGGGGAAACAGCACTGGGAATCTGCGTTTGGAGTAGTGCCCACGTGATTCTTTTAAGGAACCATTGAGTTAGAAGGTAATTGGTGCTAGAAGTAAGAGTGAAATGGAACATCAGATAAACACTATGCTATGAGCCTACAAGGAATTTTTAAGTTTTGTCAACAAATTCTGCATTAATGGGAATGCTTTTCTAACCTGACCTAAGAAAACATTCTTAGAAGCCCTCACGCTAACCTTTGTTGCCCCTTCTCTCTGAAGAGATGCCCTCTGCACAGATGCTCTTTCTATTGTGTTTTCTTCCTTCGCTCCAACCTTCTCTGGCTTTGGTGGCCAGAACTCTGCAATGCAGTCCAAGTGCTTCCTGTTGCTGGGGTTTCTGGGGCCAGTCTGACGCACAGAAGCCTGTCACATGAGGGTCATGCTGCAAACTTTGGTGAACAAGGCCACAGCAGGAAAATCAGAAAGTGGAATGTTCTGGGCAGCTCAGAACAGAAGATTCTCTCAGCCTCAGCTTCCTCATTTAAAAAGTTGCAACGCCTACACGAAGGAGTTGGTGTGAGGACCGCCTGAGAGATCGTGTGTAATGTCTGTAGCACAATCCCTGACACATAACAGTGGCTCAGGAAAAGGCAGCTGTCACTATTGAGAGGGGTAGATGGTAAGGACGATATGTGTAGGTGCCCTCGATTTAAATCGATCCCGATGTTAGAATGATTTTTGTCGCAAACCTGCTTCCTTGTGACCAGCCAAAGCCTGAGTGAGACGCGAGTGTTTGGAGGAGGGAAGACGGAGCCAGATGACAGGTTTCACGGCGAACAAAGAAGTGAGTTCCTAGACCAGGGTCAGCACTCCTCTAATGCTCTTGGGCTGAGCACTGTGATCACCTGCAGCCCATACTAACGCGCTAGGCCTCCACACCAGGCCAGTTAAATCAGAATTTTTGCCAGCCTGGACCCAGGCAGCAGAATGTTATGTTTCCTAGGTGATTTTAGTGCATAGCTGGTGTCGAGAAACACTGATCTAGGCACTCAGGGCACCTCAGCGGGTTCACAGGTATCTTAATTATTGTATGCTAAATTGAACGACAACAATAAAATCAGGAGGTAGCAACAGAAAGAAGTCAGATAGGTATGTAGGGGTGAATCTGAGTCAAAACTGAACATTAAAAAAAGATTTTATTTATTTATTTATGTTTAGAGAGGAGGGAAGGGAAGGAGGAGAGGGAGAGAAAGATCGATGTGAGAGAAACATCAGTTGCCTCTCACATGCCCCCATCGGGGGATCCGGCCAGCAACCCAGGTGTGTGCCCTCACTGGCAGGCCGGTGCTCGGTCCACTGAGCCACACCAGCCCAGGCAAAGCTGAACGTTTTTTCAGAAACCTATACATTGCCAAGAGAAATTAAGGATACTTCTTTAGAAAGATCTTTAGATTAGGTAGAATCAAGGAAGCAACATGTATTTCTTAGTGTTGGGAGTTTTGGATAGAAATTTTTAAACATCTGGTGAGATTTAGGAGATTTTTGGAGAAACAGAGTAGGCTGGTCAGAACAAATATTTTCCCCTGGCATGTAGTTGTGGCATGGAAGTGGAAAAACAGATACATATCGTAGTCTGCAGTTTTGGCCGTAAATATATAAAAACAAAGAAACATGGAAAATGCCCTGATTAAGTTTTATGAATCAGAAAACCAAATTCTTATATGAGAATAATTTATATTTTGAAAAGCATAAAAACATAAAAGGACAATTATAAAAAAGCCAAATAGTTACCCTTCACTGTTGGGAAGAAGGATGGCCTATTACATGTTCCAATCTTTGATTTTTAAGAAATGATGGTATTATTTTGTAATTGGAAAGGAAAACATGTGAAACACTCAGAACAAAAGCCATGAGAAGGAAACAGAGCAAAATCTAATTGGAGCTGGATTTGGTGGGATGGGCTCATGAGTATTCTTTTCTTATAATTGCTTTTCCTGTTGAACATTTTTGCTAAATAAGGATATACTTCTTTTTGTAATTAGAGTAAAATAAACTCTATTTAGAAATAAAGATCAAATCCTTTCTCTCTGTCATGATTTTACTATCTGGCAAAGGGGGCTGGGTGAAGCATTCAGTTTAAAGTCCGGGAACCAAGTAGTTAGGGGCTGAGAAACTTGTTCCGCAAAGGGCCCGGTCGTGAATATTTTAGGTCTTGTGGGCCTTCCATCCCTATTGCTACCACTCAGCCCTGCCACCACAAGATGACAGATGTGAACAATAATGAAATGAATGAGAGTGGCTGTGTTCCCCCAAATCCCTTATTTATGGATAATAACCTTTGAATGTAATATACTTAGCGTGCATGTCAAGAAATATTCTTCTTCCTTTGATTCGCCCCAGCCCCCAAGCATTTAAAAATGTATTGTAAAACCACCCTCAGTAATGAAGGAATTATAGGGGTGTACTCAGAATATTGTAGGACCCCATGGGAGGCAGAGGAATTGTGCTCATGGAACATCAGTTGATTGGGGACATTGTTAAGAAACCATCGGGTGGGGAGACTCATTAGAGAGCTGTCACGCAACAAACAAGCATCGCAGGAGACAAGTAGTTTAAGGTATAGTAGCTTAACTCCCTAGGCGATAGTAATGAGAAATTACCTTTGTGGAAATCACAAACTTTCTAAGAGTAAACAACTCGAGAGAAGAGGCTTTATTAAAAAAGGAGTCCTGAAGAAAATGACAACACCGTGGGCTGAAGGCAGCCACTTCTCCTGTGGCGTACACTGTTGCCCCTGGTTTCTACCTCCATGAAACCTCTTCTAGATTATTCTCTCTCATTGCAGCAAAGATATTTGGTGAGTGAAATCACAAGCCGCTGTTTCACAGTCACCATAACATGTAGAAAACAATTGGAAGAACTGTTTTTAAAAATTATGCAGAAAGCAAACAAAATAATAAAATTAGTACTGGCTTGGGACAATTTGTGCGTAATGAAGTGCCAGTATTTATCAGGCTAGCAGCTAAATATATGTCTTCTTTTAACTTAACAGGTACATATTTTGTTTTAAATCCATCCTTAATTCCCCACACAATAGATAACTAACTTAATAATTTTGCTGAGTACCCAGTGAGGCTCTTTTTAAAATAAACATGAAAATGCATGAATGGACGAGCCCATGCCATACAAACTATCCAAGTTCCAACCCAGAGTTCCTAAATGCTCCGGATGTCAGAGCAGGTCACAGTAAGGGCCAGAGTTAAAGGCCAGGTAGCTCTGTTTCTTCTTGAACTACTTTATCTCTGTGTAATTCTAGTTACAAGCAGCAACCCTAGATTCTGGGTACCTCTCAAAAGTGGGATGCCTGGGGTTCCACCTAAATGCGTTAAAGTAAGCTTTCACCATCTTTATGCCTAAATTTCTAAGCCTGACAACCTTGCCGGGAAAATGCAGAGTTCAGGAAGTGGAGGGCTGTTTCACACCCATTCTGAAAACATGACATACTATTTTTGAAGAATGGCAGGTGCTCATGTGTTACATTACAGAAACCTGAACAGGGAGGGTTAACCAAATACCATTTGGACTTAAAATAGCTTGAAACCTCTTGTAGCCAGCTCAGTGTAAGTGTAGTTCAAATGCAGAAATCTGCATTCCGGACTCAATGCAAGATGGCCTTCTATAAATTTTGGATATTAATTAACTCCTTATCAGATGTATCGGCAAATATGCTCTCCCATTCTGTGGGTTCTCTTTTTATTTTGTTGATGATTTCCTTTACTATGCAAAGACTTTTTAGTTTGATGTAGTCCCATTTGATTATTCTTGTTTCTCTTGCCTGAAGAGCTGTATCAGGTGAAATACTGCTACAAGCAATGTCTGAGATTTTACTGCTTATGTTTTCTTCCAGGATTTTTATGGTTTTGGGTTTAATATTTAAGTCTTTAGTCCAATTTGACTTTTTTTGTCATGTGTGGTGTAAGAAGGTGGTCTAGTTTCATTTTTTTCTGCACATATAGGTCCAATTTTCGCAACACCATTTATTGAATAAACTATCTTTAGCCCACTGTATGTGCTTGCTTCCTCTGTTGGATATTAATTGAGTATAAAGGTGTTGGTTTACTTCTGGGGTCTCTAGTCTGTTCCATTGATCTATGTGTCTATTTTTATGCCAGTCCCATGCTGTTCTGATTACTATGGCCTTATAGTATAGTTTGATATTAGGTAGCATGATTTCATTGTGTTCTTTCTCAGGATCACTGTTGCTATGCAGGGCCTTTTGTGATTCCACAAAATGAAGTATCACCTTTCATCGGTCAGGATGGCCCTCATCAGTAAATCAACAAACAAGTGCTGGGAGGATGTGAAAAAAGGGGAACCTTTTTGCACTCTTGGTGGGAATACAGACTGGTGCAGCTGCTGCGGGAAGCAGCATGGCGATACCTCAAAAAAGGCTCTGCCTTTTGACCCAGCGATCCCACTTCTGGGCACGTGCCCAAAGAAACCCCAAACGCTAACTGGAAAGAACATAAGCACCCTCAGGTTCACTGCAGCGTTATTTACAATCACCAAGATATGGAAGCAGCCCAAGCGTCCATCAGTAGATGAGTGGATGAAGCAAGGATGGGACACTTACATAATGGAATACAACTCAGCCGTAAAAAAGAAAATTTTACTCTTTGTGACTGCACAATGGACCTGGAGAACATCATGCTAAGTGAAACAGGCCAGTCAGAGAAAGACAAATACCATATGATTTCACTCATAGGGGAATCTAATGAATAAACTAAATGAGCAAAACAGAGACAGACTGGCAGAGGGAGAACAGGATGACGGCTAAGGGGGGTGGGGAGGGAGGCTGTTAATGGGCAGAGGGATCCAGCAAAAAAGAGAAAGGACCCACAGGCATGGACAACAGTGTGGTGATTCGAGGGGGTGGAGAAGGGTATGAGGGGGACTAAGTGGTACTGGAAAATATTCAATAAAGAATAAAATTTAAAAATCGGCCTTCTAGCTGCAGCCCCAATTTCAGTATTTCATCGCGCAAACACCTCCCACTTTAAAAATACTGCAGTTTCCCAGTCAGGGTACATGCCTGGGTTGCTGCGGGCCAGGTTCCCTAGTGCAGATGTGTGAGAGACAGCCAATGTTCCTCTCCCTCTCTTCCCCTTTCTAAAAATAAATAAATACAATCTTTAAAAAATACTGCAGTTTCTTAGTCTTACTTTAAACTACACGTCCGTGGTAAAGTTAAAATATCGCTCCTAAAGGAGGGTCTTCCAACATGCAATCTGAAATCAAGCAAGCGGTCAGTCAGAGATGGCCGGATAGTTTCGCAAAGCCTGAGTTTTTTAATCCAGGATTCTTCCGGAATCTTAAAAAATGTTCAGATAAAAAAAAAAGCGTTGTCCGTCTTCAGGTATTTTCATGCGAGAAAGAACGACAAACCAAACTGCTCCGGCAGAGGAAGAGCAAACGTCATCAACCGCCGCCCCAGCTGCGCCTGAGACCTGACAGCGCGCCCGCGCCCACGCCCGCGCCGGCCTCTTGGCCCCGCCCACCGCGGGGGAGGGTCGCTGGGACGGTCGCGGGACCGGGGCCTCTGGCCCGGTGAAAACTTCCGTCGTGGGATCCAAGGGGGAGGGCCATGGGCGGTCTCGGAAGTGACGCAGAGGCGCACCCTCCATTTTGTAGAACGCTAGAGCAGCTAAGTGCGTCAGTTGTGGAGAGACATAGACGAGTTGAGTCCTGGTCTGTGGGGAGGCAGACGGCTCCGTCGCAGACTACGGACCTCTCTTGGGTCTCAGCAGCCAAAGATCCTGTCCGGTAGGTGAGTGGCTCACTTTGAGGGAATGGCTTCTCGGATCGAGGCTTCTTCATGGCCACTCAGATCGCGAGTGGCCAAGGCTGCTCTCTTTGCGGAGGACGGCGTCCAATGAGCGCAGTTTATCCGAGGTGGGCGCTGGGGCACGTCTCCCTTTGGGTATTGTTTGAGGGGAAGTGAAGGTGGAAGGGCGGTTTTGGTTGGTCCTTTTATAGGGACGGGTAGTATGCCCTTCCCTGTCTCTTCACTAGCCGAAACCTTGGAGTGGTGGGCTTTGCCTGGGGTGTGGTTCGGGGTTTCTGTGGGCGGGCGCGGTGACTCCGAACAGTGGAGTCGGGGGAAGGGGGCGGGGGAGAATGGACCTTGGCACGGGCGGCCCTTCCCACCGCGGCTCTGCCGCCGCCATTTTGTGGCTGCCTAGTGTCCGCCTGCCGCCTTGTGCGCAGGCGTGGCCGTGGCGTCGCGAGATTCCGGCTTCCATCCGCTGTGACGCTCCTGAGAGGCGGCGACGTACGCGAGGCCTGTCGCCATTGGGCTGGCCTGGCGGAGGGCGGGGCCCGCTCCGCCCGCACTTCTCGGCCTTTCCTAACTGCGGCAGATGGGAGGGGGCCAGAAGAGCCGGGGAGAGTGTGAGGCTGCGCAGTTCCAGAGGCGGCAGTGGGCGTTGCGGTTGCTGCGTTCTGGGCCCAGGGAAGGATCGTGTTGAGAGCCGAGTTTTAATTTTGTCTGCAAGGGACCTGGCCTAATAAGAGGCACTCTTGGCAGTCTGGTTTATAACATCATCCGGTAAACATTTTCTTTTATGCCGTTCATGATTTTGACCCCTTGACCAGGCATTCCTCTGACATTCACCTCTATTGTCTCAATTGAACTATTCTCCTAACAGGAAATAATTAGCCGGGCGTCATGAGTGGCTGTCGAGTATTCATCGGGAGGCTAAATCCATCAGCCAGGGAAAAAGATGTGGAAAGATTCTTCAAGGGATATGGGCGAATAAGAGATATCGATCTGAAAAGAGGCTTTGGTTTTGTGGTAAGTATTTTAAACTGGTTGGATTATCTGTTAAGTTGATAAAGATATTCTACCAGGTAGAGTATGTTTATGCAGCGTTAAGGCAATGAATTTTCTTAATAAAAACTTCACTGCTGACTGCTGTGGTGCCGCTACTGCTGACTGGGGGGGATCCACTCCTGGTCTCTTGTCAGTTAGGTTTACTAATCTAAGTGGCACTGTCATTAACATACTGCTTTTCCCATCTGTGTTTCCAGTGCTCTCGACGTGTAGAACGCACTGTCCTAGATACTACATTTCCTTTATGCTTATATTTTAGGAATTTGAGGATCCTAGGGATGCAGATGATGCTGTATATGAACTTGATGGAAAAGAACTGTGCAGTGAAAGGTGAGAATCTTCATTTTATAGTTAGCACTGTAAACAGAAGACTAGGTTGCTGGGATATTTCTTACATAGCATATGGGGGTAGTGAAGATTTTTCTTCCCTTTCCATAGGGTTACTATTGAACATGCTCGGGCTCGATCTCGTGGTGGAAGAGGTCGAGGACGCTATTCTGATCGTTTTAGTAGTCGCAGACCTCGAAATGATAGACGGTATGTGATGGTGGGGGGCTGTTTTGAATAGTTCGTATTGTGTGAGTATTTAATAACTAAGAACCACATTAGCAATGAGTGATTCTAGTATTTACCAAAAAGTCAGTGTTTCTAGGTCTGTGTCGGTCTCCTGTTTCTGTTAAGTCTGTATAATGAATCATGAAATAATTCAGTAGTCGATGAAGTCATTTGACTGACTTGTATCTGGTTGCTTAAACTTGCTCGTAGTTGAGCAAAATAAGTGCACATTGCTGTATTTCTTCCATTGTGAATACCTGTGTTGTTCTTCAGAAATGCTCCACCTGTAAGAACAGAAAATCGGCTCATAGTTGAGAATTTATCTTCAAGAGTCAGCTGGCAGGTTTGTAGAAACTCAGTTTTGAGATATTTTAATGTGGCTTTTTTAAAGAAAATTAATGGAATGGGTAGCTAATGTTTTATTAATATTTTATTAAAAGTAATTTTATATTTAATTAATGGGCTTAATTGTAATTTTAAAATTTTAATTGAATGTAATTGGGGGATATTTCAAACTTTTAATATTAGTGATCAAATGTAAATGTTTTGAGGATATTTTTTCTTGTTTCTAAAATCAATTTTAACCACATATTAAACCCTTTATTTGCCAGCCTATCTGTGTCGTTGGCCTTATGACGAGGAGTGCCTGTGGGTTATCCTAATCGTTGTCTTGGTCACTCTTGGTTGGGCCTGGTTGACTTTGCCAGTCAGCTCCTACAGTGATCAGTTGGCCACCTCTAGATCTGTGTTTGCCGGTCTAGACGTAATCGGGGCACTTAATGAAGTGCCAGGTCGCAGCGATCCCAGAGCGCTGATAACGTGATCTGATTCCTAAGTTGAGAGCTGTCTTCCTGTAACGCTTCCGAATAAGAGGTCCTGACCGAAAAGAGTTCAAAGATACGAAATTAGTTGGTCGTTGGAATCCTGTTCGCATAAAGTGGTCCTTGGTAACTGCACAAGAGTAGAACCTGTCTGCATCCGCCAGTAGTCTGCTAATAGGGAGGGCTGTGCGATTAAAGGCTTCCATCGATTGGGTAGTATCCTTCGAGTGGGTGGCGAAGAGCCAGTCGGGCATATGTCATGGAGGTTTCTTCGACCGATTAACGGTTTGCTGCTTGACTAGCCTAGGGAAATAATAATAAAGGTAAAGTAAACTTTTTTAATGACATATGGGGCACAAAATAACGTGTCTTGTAAATATTCTGTTTTTAAATATAAAGTTTCTACTTTAGTCTTTACTTTTAAAATATGTACTGTTTTTTGTTTGTTTTTGTTTTGTTTTTTGTTTGTTTGTTTTCCTTTTGTATTGAGCTCAGTATAGACTAATACTACTTAATGTTAAAATCTGAATTTCCTGTAGCATTTTGCTTAAAAGCAATATGCTCTTTGCTTATTTCGTGCCCTGACCTAGATTAATTTTTGAATTCTGATAGAATACAAGTGTGGTAAATGCCATGTTTGTACTTTATCTAACATCTTCCCTTTCAGTAGTCTTGTTTTTATGCTATGTTGTTGTTTGTGTGTCGTGTTGCCACTTCTCCGCGTAACACAATTGTCTTGCGTTAAGGATCTCAAAGATTTTATGAGACAAGCTGGAGAAGTAACCTTTGCAGATGCACATCGACCTAAATTAAATGAAGGGTGAGTATACACTAAAGATCATAAGCCTTTAAAAATATCTTGGAAATTTTACTGTAAATGTTTCTGGGTACTTGGATTTGCACATAATCTTGGTTCTCGGGTTAGTTTGCTTCCGCTGGGATATTTGGCAATGTCTGGCATGTGGACAAAATCTAGGGATGTTGTGGGAAAGCCACGCCCCCAAGACTTGTGGAGCTTAAAATGTCAACAGTAACATAATGATGAGAAACCTTCCTCTAATGCCATGTTATCCATGAAAAATAAAGACTTTTGGCCCTGGCTGGTGTAGCTCGGTGGATTGAGTGCAAGCCTGCGAACCAAAGATCGCTGGTTTGATTCCTAGTCAGGACACATTGCCTGGGTTGCAGGCCATATCCCCATTATGGGGTATGCTAGAGGCAACCACACTGAGTTTCACTCCCTCTCTTTCTCCCTCCCTTCCCCATCTCTCTAAAATAAATAAAATCTTTTTAAAAAATTAAAGACTTTTGGCATAGCAATAGCAAAATGAACATAGAAAAGGTACTTAATCTGGGTTCTTACAGCTTGTATTATAAGATGTACATAAGTTTACAAATGGTCTTTTTCTCTCCCCAACCCCCCCATTGTAGGGTGGTTGAGTTTGCCTCTTATGGTGACTTAAAGAATGCTATTGAAAAACTTTCTGGAAAGGAAATAAATGGGAGAAAAATCAAATTAATTGAAGGCAGCAAAAGGCACAGGTATTTCTCTTAATATTTTTCTGTCAAAAGTTTTACTTAGTAGATTTGTAGGACCTGCCGCTTATGTTGTATTTTTTTCCCTTCCAGTAGGTCACGAAGCAGGTCTCGGTCCCGGAGCAGGAGTTCCTCTAGGTCTCGTAGCCGATCTCGTTCTCGGAGTCGCAAGTCTTACAGTCGGTCTAGGAGCAGGAGCAGGAGCCGGAGCCGGAGCCGGAGCAAGTCCCGTTCTGGTAGTAGGTCCCCTGCACCCGAGAAGAGCCAGAAACGTGGTTCTTCAAGTAGATCTAAGTCTCCAGCTTCTGTGGATCGCCAGAGGTCCCGGTCCCGGTCCAGGTCCCGGTCTAGATCCAGATCCAGATCAGTTGACAGTGGCAATTAAACTGTAAATAACGTGCCCGGGGGCCTTTTTAAAAAACAAACAAATTCCCAAAGCATACTTGCTAAAAATTCTGGTAAGTATGTGCTTTTCTGTGGGGGTGGGATTTGGAGGGGGGTTGGTTTGGGCTGGATATCTTTGTAGATGTGGACCACCAAGGGGCTGTTGAAAACTAATTGTATTAAATGTCTTTTGATAAGCCTTCTGCTCACATTTTTGTGAATGTCTGAAGTATATAGTTTGTGTATATTGACAGAGCTCTTTTATAATTAAAGCAAATTTAATTTTTTTGTACTAGAAAAAATTTGAACATTTTAGTTCTTGGTTATTCAAATATGTTAATTCAGAATTAGTTTAATGTGTCAATTAAACTAATGAATAGCTTTGAACACTTAAAAGAGCTCTAAATTTGCTTGTACATAAAGGCTTAATTTGAGTTTTCCTTGTTAGGGTCAAGGGTGTCCTCTCACCCATCTTTTAACAGCTGCTGGCCAAGGACATTAAAGCAGCTGTTTGTTATTGATAATAAAAGATTATAAAACTGGTTTTGACTGTCTGAAGGATGTGTGCTGTTCACTCTTCCATCCCCATCTACATTCACCACATTCAGAATTTCTTATAGAGAATCCTGGAGTCATTTGGTTATGTTCTTTATTTTTAAAAATTGAAGTAATACTTATGATATTTCTGGTCAGAAAATGGGCAAAGAAATCAGGGAAATGTTTAGTAACATGTTGGTGTGTCGTGGACCTCCCATGCCGTTTCCCTGTATCACCACTGTTTTGTTGGCATCAGGGTACTTCGGTTCCTGCAGTCAAAGCAAGGGCAGTCCGGGCCCTTGCCGAGTAGCTCAGCTGGTTTAGAGTATCGCCCAGTGATATGCCAAGGTTACAGGTTTGGTCCCTGGTGGTCACATAGAAGAATTAGCCAATGAATGCATAGATGGGTGGAAAAACAAGTCAATGTTTTATCATCTTCTAAAATCAATACATAAAAATTTGAAGACCATTTCGGAAGCAAATTGGACAATTACTGTTTTATGCCTGACTCAGAAGTTGTGATAAAATCGTGATGGTTAGAGATCTTCACATACAGGGTTTTTTGGTTTTTAGATCAATGCACATGAATACTTTAAAGGGGTTAATGTGCTTTTTCTTGTAGTCCTGAGGCATAGATGTGACAGTATCTGTTCAGGGGAAAACAACAGCGAAAGCTGCTTAAGGTTCTCTATCCATCTTTATTTAAAGTGTTAGAGCTTGCTCTCTGCAGGTAATGAGCTGTTTCTTAACAGGAATCCCAGAGACTAGATCTTTTTAGTCTGAGTACTAGGCTAGATATTTGGTAACTGAGTAACAACATTCACTGAATCTTTGCAGTCAGTAAAACTACTTACTGTATACCACCACTTCATTGGAGGAAATTCAGGGCCAAAGAGAAGACCAAGTAAATGGACTGGTATTGGAACGCAGAAAGGCTAAATTGCAGAATTCCAAAACCACACTTGAGTGCTGGACTGTGCCCTAGCCCTACAGGGATTTTGAGGAAAGCACTAGAAAGGTTGCTTTTGTTTTCCACAAAGAGATTCACTAGGGGTAGTTGCTGCTTGGATTTGAAAGCTCTTTGGTATACTGGCCTGACAGCCACTATCTCTGTATTGAAGGCAAGAACTTGGGCCATAAAGTTGTGAAGGCGATTCTGGGGAGAGTTATGTGGTATGCTTGAACTTGGAGGGCACTGGCTTTATTCAGAATGGCAGAAGCTTGTTTTTTTTTCTCTCTCCGTTTTTCTGAAGGCTGCGTGAGTCAGCCTAGCAGTGGCTGTCAAATGGAGAGGTGTTTTTTTACCCCCTTGAGCTTTTTAAATCAGTAACTCGGTATGATGTATGTATTTTGATGTCTCACCACTTTTTCCCCTGCCCTTCTACTCCAAAATAGGTAAGTATAAGCGGCTTACTGTTGTGTTTGGTTGGCTAAAACTATTATTTTTTCTGTAAAATAAAAGACATTTTCCATTTTCACCAGAAACTTTATTGATTTGGATACTTTTAAGTATGTTGGCTATTTCCCCCATGGATAATGTTGATTGTTCTCAGTTAACATCTTGATATGATTGTATCAGCTTCAACGGGTCTACCTGACTGGAGCATCCTCCAATGGGAAAATGTCCAGCATGAAACTGCAAACCACTTTTGACACGTTCAATCACGTTTTGACACAGCACCTTCTCCATTCACTGCACAGGTCTTGTTTGGGGTTTCAGTTGTGGTGTTCCCTTCCTTGAAATATAATACATCGTATTTTCTTCCATTTCCAACATTACAATGGCTATACAAGAATTCCATTTGGTAAGTTTTTTTAAAATGCACACTGATACAGCTGTCACAATATAACAAAATTGTTTCAAATAAAGTTAAGCGCTGTTAGAGCCATCTTAAACCAAATGAACTAAGTCAACCCGATTATTACTAGAAATAATTTGTTAACCACAGCGAGGCAAAATAAGTCTCTAAATAAATGGTAGAGAAGATGGAGGTGGTTTGAACCAGCAAGTTGGCCTAAATTCTCAGATCCTGGATCTGAGAAATGATGAGGAGTGTGGGTGTGAGCCTAAGCAGTTTTAGGACCCGTCTTGGACAGGGTGTAGTGCAACTTTTGTGTTTTATATATTTGTATATTTTCATCTAGTATTTGGGTAACATCTTTTGTTTGCAATGTATTTTAAAGTATAGTTCGTATACAACATAACCTCAGTTTCAGGTGCACGATACAGCGATTTGACATTTACCTTACAATGTGGTGGTGCTTTGGCAGCGGCAGCACGTACACCTTAAAATGTGAGCACAGTGAGTCTAGCAAGGTCTCTCCGTGTGGACTCGGCCACAATGTTATTTCCACCTTTTTTCACTGAGGGTGATATATCTTAAGTCTAGCCTTCCCTTCCTCTAAAAGCTAGACTTACTCTACTTTGTTGTACTTAACCAAGTTTCCTAGCAAATGATGTCTGTTAGATATCAGAATATTTAAATAGCTAGGTCAGTGTATAATATATATAAAAGATGATAAGTGGTAGACCTTTTAGTGGCCCAGATTAATGATGTTTCAGTTTGCATGGGTACTGGGAATATTAGTAGTCTTGGACATCTGCCAGCCTGGCCTCCTGGAATTGTCATGGTTTCAATTGTATCTAATCATTAAATGATACAGAAATCACAAGTAGTTAGGCTTGGTCAGCAGTTTGCCAGTGTTAATATTAGTTGTTTTTTCATCTTTGGCCTGGTGTTTGTTTCCACATGAGCAATATGCAAACATGTTTAAATTTAATTGGAGAAAATATGAATTTTAAGAATTCTAATTTGAGTATTTGAATTGAGAAACCACTCTGATAGCTTAAACTCTAAATTTTGAGGGAGCATAATGTGGAAACCACTGATAATTAATGAACTGATGGGAAAGACTATTAGATTAGCAGAACAATTCTGTTGAGTTTTGTATTTATTGTTGCCTGGCTCTTGTTAAAGTGTTTCCCTTCTACTTCTGGGATTGTATGCTCTCATTTCATTATGGCTGAGTTTTTGAGTTTGCCCTGTCTAATTGCTCTTGCATATTATCACATTTGCTTTTGTGTACTTGGTGTCATGCTTGTAGTCTCAAGAGCTTTAATCCCAGTAGTGATGTCAAAAGGGAAGAAATGGTATCTGAATTTTTAAGGTTATTAGAAAAGACTTCTGAAGTCTACTAATTATACAGCTCTGAGCATTTTTTCTTTTTAGTCATAAAACTTGGAACAGGATTTGGATATTTGGTTTTTAGGAAAGCACTTTTAACTAGTTTAGGAATTGAGCAGCTCTTTATATGCCTATTGGGTTTGTTTTAGAGATGCAGGGGCAAAAGGCAGTTGCTTTCATAGGGGTGTCATTGAACAAGTTTTCTTTTTAAAACAAGTATCACATTCTGAGCTGGGGGGTAGGTGAGGCTTTTAGGTTAGGTGCCCCCCACCCTCTGGCCTCCAGGCAAGGCTCTTGATCCTGAGACTCTGCTGGAAATGTCGGAGACAGACTCAGACACTGCCGGTGTGCTCATCGTGCCGTTTTCTCCCGTTTACCACGCTTGCTTTCCGAACCACCTGACCTGAGTCCAGGCCCCCGCAAGGCTAGGCTGTGGAACAGGAGTGCTCCTCTTTCGGGTTGCCATTTCCCAGAGCGGCTCGAGTGGTTTCTTCAGTTGTAGCAGCTGTGTAGATCATTTTTGTTTTATCTGTGAAGTTGAAAAGGGTTACAGGTGAGGAAGAAGAATGAGAATCGTTAATACAAAGCTTATTTGATTTGGAAGGTAAACTACCAACTCACCCCTAAGGTGGGCTCTGTTTTTTCCTGTCTCTACCACCTCTCCTCTCCTGGTGTAACTCGGAGGGAAGATGTGCTTTCCCTCAATCTCCCTACTGGTACTACTAGTCATGAAGGTCTGGTGGGCAGGATGTGGACTCTTCAGGACTCCAGCTCCAACTTCCTGTCCATGCGGTGCAGTAGGGAGTTGGGTTTAGTGAGGTGGTTGACTGCATTTGGGGCGCAAGGAGGAGTGGGGGGAGGGAAGTAACCTTAGGCAAGTCTTCCGCGGTGTTTCCATGCCCCGCCCCCAGCCAACCCCGCTACCCCATTTGGTGGTTTGATCTGCTTTTCCTGGCTGTGTGGCTGTGGCGAGCAGCCGTGAAGACAGAGTCAGGGGCTGCCTTCCTGGTCTCCCATCTCCAGAAGGGTCCAGGAGTCAAAATCACAAACCCTGGACAGATTCCTCACCCTGAGCGGTTGCTTGGTCCTTAGTTCACAAAGGAGAAATCTTGTCCGCTCTCGCTTTTTAATTTTTTGTTAAAGGGGGTGGAGACTGCCGTGGGCCACAGACTTCTTGAGTTGCTCTTAAAGAAGCATCAGACTAGGTTTTCTACAACTCCAGGGCATTTTGAATCAATACCTACAAAATTGTTCTGAGGTGTGGTCAGCTATTTATTGGTTTCTTTTTGGTTGGTTGATAACCAAGGTTAAACTTTAGTTCATTGGTTTACTTGAGTGAATCGGCAATTGCCCACTACAAGATAATCTCACCAGGGGAAGTTGCATCTTTCCCCCAGGGTGTAAATCAGTCCCTGGCATCTAGGAAAAAGGTCTCCTAGCAACCCCTCAGTTAAGTTTGTAGGAATAAGAGTTGAAGGATTTGAATGGCTAACAATATACTGATGTTTAGAGTATAAAATAAATAATGCGGCCAAGTAAGATTGTGTTTCCTGGTTTGGGGGAAAGAAATGGTTAAAGTCCACTTTGATGAAGGGACTCTGAGCTTTCCTGAGTTTTGATTATATTTTGAAGAGAAATGATCCGAGCCTCTCAGAAAATAGGTGCTAATTGGCTAGGAAGTTATCAATCTAGTAGTAATCAGATTAACCTAATTTATAAATCAGATCAAACTAGATTATTTGATAGCTGCTGTTCAGTTAAGTTACTGTGTAATAAGAATTGGAATTCTGCTTTTGGATGCAGGGCTATGGGGCTGCATCGCTTTAATATTCTCCCTCATGCGGGGGGTGCCTGTGCCGCTGGGGCTCTCACCTGGTGTCCGGACACGAGAACCTGGTCCTAAAGTACAGACCTCCTGAACTCTTGCGCAAGGGGCCCTTTCGCACAACTAATATCTCACCACTCTCTAATGGCCGAGAAAGTTGTGTCCTGCATTCTCCTCCTGAGCGCTATTTATGGTCTCCTCAGTTAAAGCAGCCCACATTCCTCAGTCCCATGAGGCCAACTCCATCCGAAACAGAGTGCAGTGAATGACTAGCCTCGGCTCTTTGACATCCCTTTGTGCTTCCTGATGCTTTGTTTCCTTTGACTTGATACGAATGATAGCCCCATCCAAAAGGTCCTTGCCAGAAACTGGATTGCCTCCAATATGAGAACACATCTCCATGGGGAATAATTAAGTACTCACCCTTGGAAGGCTTGATTTTCTTGTAGCACCGGAAGAGGGCAGTGATGAGAAGCCCTTGTCCAGTCTGGCAAATCATGTAGAGGAGAGGGAAGAAGAAAAGTGGTCCGATGACTTCAGGGGAGAAGGTCACATTGAGGATGGTAGAGCAGAGTTGGACATTTTGGCATCCAGTCTCCATGCTGACAGTGCGGCTACATCTATAGGTTAAAAAAACCCAACCCCATATGCCCTCACAAAAGAGGCATGAGTTGCAAACTCACTTCCTTAGCTCTTCCTTCCCAGATACTTTAAGACCCACTGACACCCCAAGACAGGCAGGGTACGGGGTGCATGGGGTTTCAAGAAAAGTGAAGTTGACGCATCTCAAAATCCAGGCTTGTGGAAGGTGGTGCCTAGTTGGTTCGTGTCGTGAGTTTTTATGAGGTCGTTTTTGATTATCTTGGGAATCTACAATTTGTACACTTTTCCAGGGTTACCAAATTAAAATTTGGAGCAATGTCCAGCTGGTGAAGGATGAAAGGAAGGTGTTGAGTCGGTCCCCCTCACTGGCCTGCTACATTGGGTATACAGACAGGACAATGGCAATTTCAATGTTCAGTGGAAGATGGAAATGTCTGGGGGCCTTGTTCTGTCCCCAGGATTCTGGCTTGGATACCTTGAACTCCAAAACATGTGATAACTGGAAAAAAAAAAACTTGATTCAAAGATTTATTGGTCTTTGGGATACATTCTCTTGGTTTTGCTGTCCATTTTATGGATTAAGGAATGGGATGTTCTCAATTAATGGAAATACACTAGATTCATTGAATTGCAATCAGTGTATTAAAGTAGTCGTTGCTTACTAGTACCCCGAGCGCTCTCTGGGCACACGGTGGGGAAGGCTGCTGCGAAGGTTTGGGTGCTTGGTGCCCGGGGCGCTGTGATCTGTATGAATCTCTGCATCTGTGTGAAAATCCACATCGAGTGGTCATGGCAGCCTTTCGACTCTATTGCCATGTGTTACATCCTGTGGTAATTTGTTCTTTGTTAGCATGTTTTAAAAATGGATGCTTTTTTTATTTAAAAAATGTTTTTTAAATTTTAGTTTTCACTTACAGTTGACATGCAGTACTATTTCACATTAGTCTCAGGTGTACAGCATAGTGGCTAGACAGCTATGTGGTTTACGCAGTGATCCCCTGGCACCATAATTATTGCAGTACTATTGACTGTATTCCCTGTGTTCTGCTTTACATCCCCGAGACTATTCTGTACCTACCAGTTTGATCTCTTCACCGTTTTCACCCAGCCCCCAACCCCCTCCTATCTCACAACCTTCAATTCATTCTCTTCATGGATAATTATTTTTAAGCTATATTTTTAAAACACTTCTTTGTTTTTGTTGGGGGGTGGGGAGGCGCTAGGGTGCTACCAATGTGTAGGCTCCTGCATAAGCATTTGCCTGTGCTTGAAAAGAGCACAGCTTCCTGGGATATTCTGCACTCTGTGGGTGGGGCCTGATGTTCCCATCCTGGGCTTGCCAAGCCATCTGTTCTCTGAAAGTAGCAGCTGTTTGCAGCTGGATTAGACGACAGCTGAGGTCCCAGCCACTACAGCTCTGAGTGCCCTTTAGCAGAGCTGTCACTTGATGGTGTCCTTGTCCAGGCAAAAAAGGAAAATTGGAAAGGGAGAGTATGATCAACCCTTGTCATGATGCCATGGAGATAACCCTGGTGCCATTAGCTACCAGGAGTTTGGGCAGGAGTTGGAACCTAGACTCTGGAGGGAGCATTTTGCCATGAGTTGTTGGTTCCTAGGTGATTAGAGAAATGCCGTCTTTCTCTGGATTAATGTTTGTAAACCATTCCCTCCCTTCCCAATGTCTCTCTACAGTCCCAAGTCCCTTGTTCAGTCAGTGCATTTGGACATATTGCTAGGAAAATGCCTTCCCCCAGACCTCAGATCTCCTTTTCCTGAGAGACCAGGACAAAGGTGAGGCCCATGGAACAGTGAGACCTAAAGGAATACTTACGGTCCATCGAGGCGGAACAGAGTGGCAAGAAGGTAGCCCATCAGGAAGCCAGTGAGGGGCATCAGGGAGGAGGTGGCCCACAAGTGGGGTGTCATGACAAACACGATGCTCTTGCCCACATTGATGACAGAGAGCGCCACGGTGGCCACGCTGAGCAAAAGCGTGATGATCATTCCTGCCTGGGAAGGAGGACAAGGAGCAGAGGCAGTTAGCAGGGCAATGGGGATAGGGAGGCGCCGAGGGGCATGGTAAAAGCACTGTGGGCATGGGAGGTGGGAACCATTTACATTTTTTTAAAAAAATTGGTATTTGAAGTGGAAGTGACTACAAAAGACCTTTGTTTTCCATCTTTTGGAATTCTTGTCAGTAGCTAGGAAGCTTCCTGGAGGACAGAGACCTGATTAACACTTGTTACTAAAGACTAAGCCAAGCACAGTGTCAGCTTGACGTCTCTGGAGAGTGGATTCTCAAACATGTGCTGTGACCATGAAGGAACGAGACTGTTCAGCCCCCCTGCAAAGCTCTCTTGCAAAGAGGTTCTTGTAAAATGCAAAGTTCTCCCACAAAGGCATCAACTCTAGAGCTTGTATACGCAATCCAGCAATACTGCCATTGCTCCAGATGTTTTGGAACTCACTCGATGTTGTTATTAGAACCTGTCATCCTTGTCTCAAGTAGGACTTCCATTACGGGAAGGGACCTCATCCATTTTAGGATGAATTTGACTTTTGGAAGTTGCCAAGAGTCATTTGAAGTGAAGCTAGTAAACATACGAGTTGGATGATCAAGTCAGGTAAGATCCCAAATGATGTATGACTGTAAAGAGACAAGCCTACTTTCTTGAGTGACCTGCAAAGTGGATAGGAAGGAAGTTCCCAAAGAGAGGGTCAGGGATATCTTGGGTCATGATGGCATCATCAAAAACAATACAGGTGTCCACCCTGTCCCCGGCGAGTTCTGTGGAAGCAACATTCATCGCTTTTAATAATATTGTAATTAAATTCATGTTAATATTTCATATGAAAGCCATCCTTTTAAAAATTCTAGTTGCATCTTACCATTTTAATTTGCAAGGTACATTTATAATCTGCATTTTGGAGAATGTCACACTCCAAACTGATAAAGTATGTGCACAAATTGAAGGCTCTTTGTCTCATTCATCTTTTAGGTAAAGATATATCAAACTCTTTTTTGGGCTTATCGTGTTAGCGTGTGATGATTGTAGGTGTGGGTTCAGTTTACAGTTCATTCACAGATGCAGCATTCGATACCCCTCGTGCCATTTTAAAAAAATTGTGGTAAAATATAACACAAACATTGCCATTTAAATGATTTTCTAGTGCACAATTCAGTGACACTAATTACATCCACAAAGTTGTCCTGGTAATGTTTTAACATTTATTTTGCTCAAATTTTAGCTGCACAGTTTCGCATCTCTGTGTTTTTAATCCGTGTTCCACCTGGCGGTGGCCATATAAAACCTCACCTGCACCGACTAGTTCCCATCCCACGGCAGGAAGGAGTTTCACAGGTCTCTTCAATAACCACAGACCTCAAGTTTTACTGAAAGACTCGAAACTGATGTGGTGCTCAGCTTGTTCCTGCATTTTGAGTTGATTTCTCCTTTTGGATCTTTTGTTGTCTTCCGCCAAAAGACCAAAGAGTTTTTGACCCCCTCAAAAGAGTGGGATGGAAAATGGAGGGGGCATTGGGCTACGGGAATTGTCCAGAAACCCAGAAGCCCTTTTCCTCTGGGGGCATTCACTCGCATGCCCTGGTGCCCATTCTCCTGCTCTTAGGGGCTGCTGAGTGGACATGAGCGTAGACTTTGCTGTGACCCGGGTGTGAAAACTGGCTCAGCCAGCCTCCAGATGAGTACACTCGGCTGAGTCACTCAGCCTTTCTGAGGCGGGCGGCACAGGACCTGCCATGTAAGGACCACCCACTAAACTGTAGCTCCCGTTACTCGTAGGCGAAGGAGAGGAAACCAGCACCCCAGAGTTTCCTGCACAGTCAGGCCTGCCTTGTGTGGAAATCTTGTGTCCACGCCTTCCTGCTGAGACGAGAGGCCACAGGTAGCAGCTTCTCGGACAGCCATCGGTCACTGTGTTTTTCTTGGGTGCCTCTGGACTTCACTACCCTGTCAGGTGATTGAAACTGTGATGAGTGCCCATTCACGGGGAGCCAGTTCCTCCAACTTGACCCAGAACATGACCTGGCCCAAATTATTCCCACGAAGGTGGCCTGCACAGATTGGCAAGTGACCCAAGTAGTCACATCCTCTCATTCCAGGAGTTCCCAGACTTACAGGGACGCAGGAGCAGATGCACGTGTTAAAAGACCCAGAGGCCTGGGAGCAGCAGGAGCCACAAGTAGGCAGAAGCCACGTGGCGCAGGAGAGCCAGGTCAGCACACCAGCAGCAGCAGGCGGGGAAAGCATGGGTAGAGTGGCTGAGTCAGTGTAATGTCTGGACCCTTACTAAGGAGTGGTGGCTGGCTTTTGGTAAAAGTGGCTCCTGTCCCATTTTGTGCTTGGGTTCACCAACCACAGAGCCTTGAACCACAGAGCCTTCCCCCTTGTGGGGGAAGGTAAAGTGTTTTGTGAACTGCTTTCCAAACAGGCGTTCCTGAGATCATATCTTGGCGTATCTGAATATGACCTCCCACTAGGAAATGCAACTGGTTGAATAGCATTTGAGAAGATACCTTTTTCCAGAGACAGGTTTCAGGAGTTGGATTATTTTGAGATGAAAGTCTCTAGTAGGGTTAGGTATGCAAAGAGGCTGGGATGATCATTAGCCCATTTTTCAGCTTGAAACTCACTATGTTTTATGGAGTGGGAAGATGAAGGATGAACGTAGACCTCCAATAGCCATGAAAGCAAGGACCTCAGCCTTGGCCTTGGCCTTGTGACCACATGCTTGTCTCTGCACCCTCAGGGGTGATTTCTGTTGGGGGGTATTTGATAGCTGGAGCTGCTGACCTGTTGTTTAGCCCTGGAGGTGCAGCCATGATAAATTGGGTCTAGATGTACACTGTCCCCGTCTTTCTAGCCCAGGTGTATCGTTGCCCTTTTAATGTTCTTTGGTGTGAGTTTGACTCCATTTTTACTGTGGAGTTGATCAGTGGATGTGCAGCACAACAGGAGCAGGAGACTGATTGATGATGACCTTGACTCTGCCACGTAACTTTCTTGGGCTTCAGTGATTCTACCTGTTAAATGGGAATAAGGCAGGAGACTGAACTTCATCTTGAAGGACCTTGCAGCTTGAAGATCTGAGATTCTTTTTGCATCCTTGGAATACTTTTAATTAGAGTTATTCTGAGGTAAAAAGGAAGCATATGTTCTTATATTAATTGCACTTGGGGTTCTAGTTATTTGGTTTTCTCATCTATAAAATGGGGAAGGGTAGCCCTGGCCAGTGTGGCTTGCTTGGTTGGAATGTGGACCTGTACACCAAAGGTATATATACTTAGGTTGTGGGTTCAATCCCCAGCCAGGGTGTGTATGGCAGGCAACTAATTGATGTTTCTCTCTCACATTGATGTTTCTCTGTCTCTCTCTAAAATCAATGAACATATAAAAAATAAAATGGGGGAGGGTAGAGTTGCATTAAATCATCCGGTTACTTTGCATTTTTATATTCTGTGATTTTTTTCTTTAATTCTTACTGAAGGACTTTTAAAAAATTTTTATTGCTTTTAGAGAGAGAAAGGGAGAGAGGAAAGAGAGAAACATCGATGTGAGAGAGAAGCATGTATTGGTTGCCTCCCATACACGCCCAGACGGGGGATTGGACCCACAACCTAGGTATGAGCCCCAATGGGGAATCGAAGGCCCACCCTTTCAGATACGAGATGATGCTCCAACCAGCTGAGCTGCACTGGTCAGGGCTGTTCTGTGATTTTTTTCCTTTAGTGCTATACCCCACACACTACCTTGAATAAACGAAATGGTGGACATAAACACATTTCTGGATATTTTCCCCACTGCTAATGTCTGGGAGAGACAGAACTTGCTCTTTTATTCCTTTATTTATTCTCATGCCCTAGGGGCCCTGTGATAGGTACTGGGACTGGGTGTTGACATACAGCTTTAGGATCTTTCTTTGTGAGGAACTCGAGGTGAGTGGGGACTAAAAACAAACAGGTGTTTATAATACAGTGTGAGAAGTGCTGCCGGCAGCGTTGGGTGCTGTGGGAGTAAATGGGACCAGCACCCTAGCCAGGCTTGCGAGTTAAGGAAAACCACCTGGGGAGATGCCATTTGTGCTGAATGTGAAGTGTGAGCATGTGTGAGCCCAATGAAAGGTGGTGGGTGAGGTGGAACATGGAGAGGGGAGTGTTCCAGGTAGGAGAAAGGGCATGTGCAAAGAAAACAGACTGGAGAGGTCCGCTGAGACCAAATCAAGAAAGGACTGAGGACTCACACTAATGAGTTTAAACTTTATTCTGGGGGAGAGTTTGCACTTTCCAGCCTCAGGTTAAAACTGGGTCAGGAAGCCAAGTTAGAAGATTATTTCCATTGTCTAGTGAGAGAATAGTGACCTGAGCGAAGACTGTGGACACAGGATGGGGAGGAGTGGATGAATTGAAGCAAAAGCAGGTAGAACTGACAATCACTGATTAGTGTGGGTGGGGAGGGAGAGGGCACATGTAGAATAACTTTCCAGTTTCTGGCTCCGGCAGTTGGGCATGCGCAACGCCAGTCATCGAGATAATCCAGGGGGAAAAGGGGAGGAGCTGGCTTTGGGGAGGAGCCGATTTTAATTTAAGACATGCCAAGTTTTAAATGCCTGAAGTTTATTCATGTAGAAAGGTTTGACAGCCAATAAGTGGACTCCAGAGTCAGGAGAGAGGTGAGGGCTGAAGAGGCTGTTCTGCAAGTCATCCCAGCTCCTAGATGTTTGCTGAGATGGGCTGGAGCTTGTGGTGGGAAGACCCTGGGCTCAGGGAAGCCCGGCAAGAGAAGCAGAAAGCTTGAGCTGAATGCAGAGAATGGGTACCAGGGAGACTCATAAGGGAGTCTGAAAAGAAGCGCCGGAGAGGTGGTGGGGAAAGCCAGAGCACCCGGTCCCCAAGGCTGAGGGCGAAGGCTCTTGAGAAGGAGCCGCTGGTCCACCATAATCTGTTGGATTTGGTGAAGAAAGTGGAGCAAGTGGTCATCAGGATGCTGAGTGGATGGGAGACCGAGGAGTTGAGAAGAGAGGGACTCACTTAACTGAGACTAGTTGTGGAGGTCTTGGTCACTGGGGAGAGCAGCCCTGGTAGCGGTGTGCTGGGAGAAGAAGCCATGAGAGAGGATGCGGTTGGGGGAGAGGTGTTTCCCAAAGTGTGGTTAAGAAGGGATTAAAAAAAAAAAAGGAAGAGCTCCCACTGGTGTGGCTCAGTTGTTTGGAGCATTGTCCCGTAAACTGAAGGGTCGCAGGTTCAATTCCTGGTCAAGGCACTTATCTAGGTTTCAGGTTTGTCCCGCATCCAAACACGTATGAGGGGCAACCGACTGAGGTTTCTCTCCTACTCTCTCTCCCCTCCCTCCCCCTCTCTCTAAAATCAATGAGCATGTCCTCAGGTGGGGATTAAAAAAAGATAAGAGAGGTGTGACTCCATATTAAGGCTGGTTTCAACAGCAAATACAGAGATGTTCTGGAAATGAGAGCAAGGTGGGGGAGACCGTGGGGGGCTAAGGCACATGATCAATAAAAGGAGGTCTCTGAGAAGCGAGGGTGGAGAGAATGGAGGATGCCACCCAGAGTGGAGTAAGGCGATCAGCGCAGGCAGGAGGAGGAATGGCGTCCATGTCCCTCAACGGGTGGGAAGGGAAGCTGTGACCATAGTATTAGGACTGTGTCAGGACAAGGGCAAAAACTACGTTGACAATGGTTGTGTGAAAATCCAGCAACCTTGAAAGCCTAACTGCAGCTTTTTTTTTTTTTTTTTTTTTGTCTCAAGGCCTAAGCTGCTGCTGAGCCTTGGCTTCCAGACAGCATGCTCTGTAGACAGGCCCTTGGGCAGAGGTCCAGGAGCAGGATGGAACACGCCCTCAGTATGTCAGGAGGCAGAGTGTTCCCAAGGACAAGTGATGAGCAGTGAGCCAGAGTGGACACTGACAGGGACTGAGCTCTAAGGTCACAAAAGTTGGCAGAGGGACCATGGTTGCATTCCAAGAGTCTGTGATTCTTCCAAGGGCAAGGTGGTGGCCTGATGCTCTGTCTGTGACCACAGTGCTCCCCCAATCCTCTGGGGTCCTACTCACTGCACTCCCTTCCCATCCCACTCCTGAAATGCTGGGAATGCACACACCACCTCTTCACCTGGGCTCCACCCCTCTGGCATCTTGGTGAGTCAGCCAGGTTTGTGCTAGCTCATCCCATTCAGGCTTGTTCCCAGGCTTACCCAAATCCTATATTTGTTCATGTTTTGGCTCAAGACTGTCCACTCCAGAAGACCTTTCTGGGCTACCTGGCCCTCACTAACTTCCTTGCATTCTGCCAACGCTTGATTGATTGCTGTGTTGGGTCTCGTTTCTCGTGTGTTATTTCACTTTCTGTGAACTGTGAATCCTCAGAGGGTGTAGGATAAAAAGTCTAGTAGTTGTGTAATAAAAATTTAATTTAGTTTAATTATTAAACTAATGATGACACCTTATAGTTGTGTAGGGTGTTACTTTTTTTCCTCTTAACTTTTTGAAAGTATTCTCAGGTACATTACAATTCCTTTAAGTGGGTGGGCTTCCCAATAGTAGACCTTTGTTCTCTTTTCTTTTTCTCCTCCTCTCCTCCCCCACTTTGCCCTCCCCTCCCCTCCCCTTCCCTTTTCCTTTTTGTAAACAAGGAAACAAACCAACACAGAAAAAAGCCCAAATGACTTGCGTCAAGCCGTATGCTGAGATAACAGTGGCGATCTTGCTCCCCACCCAAGCCTCCCAATTCTTACCTTGAGGATGTAGCGTACATATTGTGGCCTTTTGCTTCTGAGGAAGATCCCTATGCTGCAAGGGGTGAGAACCAGTATCAGTGATATCACAATGCCTCCATAGGGTATCTTGTTCCTCAGGTTCCCATCATAGATTCCCCTGGAGTAAACATACAGGAGGAGGGGCATCATGCCCAGGGCAAAGAAGGTGGAACAGGTGGTCATCACAATGCTGTGTGGGAGACATAGGAAGAGTGCAGAAAGAAAGCCCATTAACGTGGATGATTTTCTTGACTTCCGGCTATGTGCCAGGCACTAGGCTAAGCACTTTACATATATTGCTTCATTTTCTTTTCCTGGTAGCCTTAGGAGGTAAGCATACAATCTCCCTTTTGCTAATAAGGAAGCTAAGGACTAGAAGAGTTGTGACTTGTCCGGGATCAAGCAGGTAGTAATGGCTGGAGGCGGGATTTGTACCCAGGTCTGTCCAACTGCTTCAATCCCTACGTGCTTCCTTATGGAAGGAGTATTCTGATTCCCTCGTTAACAGAACTCTTTTTGCTCTGAGCACTTGCTATATGCGCAGCCCATTTAGAAGAAAGCCAACTGTGTGACTTCATCATTTTGACTACCTTCTCCCATTGGATCACAGAGCAGCACCTGGCCCACAGTTGTAAGTGCCTGCCTCAGAGCCTCGGGGATGGCTGGACATAGTGGTCATGTCCAACTGAGATAAGGATTCACTGTATCAAGAACATTTTCTCTCTTGGAGATTTTGAATGTGAGACACAATGACAGAACATGTAGTCTTTATGAGTGGGTGGCGGGGGTGGGGTGGCCAAGCAGTCGCCAAAAACATGCAAAGGGAAAGTAAACAGAGACCATGGTCAGAGGGGCTATGAAAACAGCAGCAATAGAATGTGCTGCACAAATGACCAGACAACCTGGTCCTCGGGGCTGCTTTGTATCTCGGTTACGGTTCTAGTCCCCGACACTGGTAGTTCTCACGTTCTTTACTTTCTGGTTTACCCTTTCTGGTTTTCCTCAAATAAACTGAGCGTGAGTCCCAGAGCCTGAATAACATACCATCCCAGCTGTAATTTATATCCTAGTTGTCCTATTACCATTTCCATTCAGAATCTAATACATGTTTGTCCCAGGACCCTGTATAGGCACATGCCTTCCAGAAGGACCAGTTGAGAGAATGAAGCTGCTAGGGAACATTCTTGGATTTGTGGACACTGACCTGTCACTATAAGGCTCTGGCCTCCATTCTAGCAGGACCTGAGGATAATCACCGCAGTGTGTATCCCTCCTCCCCACAGCCCTACCCTCTATCTACTCTTCTCCATTGTTCCCATCCAGGTGAACTGTGGCTTAAATGAACAAGTACAGCCTAGTACCAAAGGTCCAGTGTAGCCATCCAGAACAGCAATAGGGAGAGGATCACAGGGATAAGAAGCTGTCAGAGGTGAGGAGACACCTTCAAAGAATATTGTGTGTTGAATAATGGGGAAACCCTCCCTTATGAATACCTGAAACACTTAATTACATACTCGAGCTTGTAAGAAAGTAAGGGAGGTTTCCAGGGATCAGAAACAAAGAAAGCAAAGTAAGTCTTCACCTTAAAGTTGCACATACTTCACTTACTGAAATACATGAAAAAAGCAGTTCAGCCATGGGCTAATTGACACGGACAAGAGTTAAGTTCCTACAGCATCTCACCAACGTTGTAACACAACACTGTTGGAAGAAACGTTGTTATTTGAGGACTTGCTGTAGTTAGTGGATAAACTCATGTTGAAGCTACACTGTGTGGAGGGGTAGGAAGTAGAGTGTCAGTTTTGGTCATCTGGAGGCTTAGGTTTTAATGCCTAAGACAGGGACCAGATTTAAGATTTTAGTCTTCTGAAAAGAGTTAAAACAGAGAGATCAACAATAAAAAATAATTTGGAAAAATAAAACACCTTATTATCTCATGGGTCAAATATGAAATAATGAAAAGAAAATATTTGGAATATAATATACTATAATACATTATTTAAAAACACATGGGGAGTGCCAGCTGGTGTGGCTGAGTGGATTGAGTGCCAGCCTGCAAACCAAAGGGTCGCTGGTTCTATTCCCAGTCAGGGCACATGCCTGGGTTGCAGGCCAGGTCCCCAGTAGGGGGCATGTGAGAGGCAGCCACACATTGATGTGTCTGTCCCTCTCTCTCCCTCCCTTCCCCACTCTTTAAAAGTGAACAAATAAAATCTTTAAAATAAAAATAAAAACACATGGGGAGATGACCTTGGATTAGGCAATGGTTTCTTAGATATGACACCTAATGCATGAATGACCAAATACACATAGATTTGACTTCATCAAAATTAAAAACCTGTGTGCTCCAAAGAACACTATCAAAAAAGTCTCCCACATAATGGGAGAAATTATTTGCAAAGCATATAAGGGTTTAATATCCAGAATATATAAAGAACTCTTACAACTTAACTTATAAGCCCTAAATAGCTGAATTTAAAAATGGGAAAGGACTTGAATGGACATTTCTCCAAAGAAAATATGCAATTGGCCAATAAACCTAAAGGAGAACTAGAAGTCAAAACCATAACGAGGTACCAGTGCACACCAACTGGTGTAGCTGCAGTAAAATTGCTGCCTAGGTCTTGGCGAGGGTGTGGAGAGACTTTAATTTTCATATGTTGTTGGTGGGGATGTGGAATGGTACAGCCACCATGGAAAACAGTTGTCAGCTCCTCAAAGAGAGTTGTCATGTGACTGAGCAATTCCATTTCCCAGGCATATATCCAAGAGAAATAAATATATTTCCACACAAAAACACGGATACTAATGTGCATAGCAGGATTGTTCATAATAGCCAAAAGCGGAAAGCAATAAAAAATCCATCAGCTGATAAATGGATAAGCAAAACATGGTATGTCCCTACAACTGAGTAGTACTGGTCATAAAAGCAATGGGAAGTACTGCTACATGCTGTCACTTGGGTGAACTTTGAAAACATTATGGTAAGTGAAGTAGACAGAAACACTAAAGGCCCTATATGTGTGATTGCATTTCTTTGCAATGTGTAGATGCAAAAATCCAGTTAGTGGTTGCCAGGGGCTGGGGTAAGGCAAGAATGGGGAGTGAGTGCTGCTGGGTATAGGGTTTCTTTCTGGGGTAACTAAAATGTTCTGGAATTAGGTAGTGCTGATAGTCGTCCAACCTTAAGAAGATACTAAAAACTACTGAATTATACACTTTACAAGGGTAAATTTTATGATGGCATGTGAATTATATCTCAAAAAATAAATTAATTTAAAAAAGCTGGGGAGCATCTAAATTAATTCACAGAGAAAAAAATGATAGACTTAAATGTTTATATAGGAAAATCAGAAAGACAAACAAAATGCAATGAGCTAAGCATGCATTTCATTTCAGAAGCAAAGTAAACCCAATGAAAGTCCAAGAAAGAAAATTTAAAGATGAAAGAATAAACTTTAAAAATTATATAAATTGAGAAGACCAATTAAACCAAAAGCAGTTTGTTTTGCAAAGACCAATAAATAGATATTGCTGGCGAGACTTACCAAAAAAAAGGAGAGAAGGCACAATTGAAGATTTTAGGAATGAAAAAGGGAACATAATTTCATATACAATTTTATACTCTCAATTTTCAATTTAGGTTGAATGGACAATTTCCTGGGAAATATAGTTACAAAGACAAATTCAAAATATTGCCAAAAATCTGAATCAACTTAGATCCATAAGGACATTTAATAAGTTTTCTGAAACCTATCATCTCAACCCTACATGGTTTTACAGTAGAGTTCCACTAGATGTTCGAGGTGTAGATAGTCCCAACATTATACAGAGAGTATGAAAAAGGAGAACATACCCCCTTTTGTATATAAATAACATAATTTTAGAACCAAAGCTGGAAAAGAATATTATGAAAAGGGGAAATTAGTAGCCATTCTCCCTTATGAACATAGAGGCAAAAATAATGAATAAAATATTAGCAAATGAATCTAGCAATATCTTTACAAAATAATACAGTGAACAAAATGGGTTAATCCCAGCAACATAAGAATGGCTTAACACTAGGTCATCTACTGATATAGATCACTATTATTGAGTTAAAAATGTTATAAGCATTTTATAGGCAGAAAAGTGTCATTCAGCCAAGTTCAAGTACACGCATGCATGCTAAAAATTAGCACACTAGCAACAGAATGAAAATTCCTGAATCAAAAATCTATAGGAGACAGTAAACTTAATGGTGAAAAATTACATGAATAAAGTAAGGATGCCATTTATTATCAACTTTGTTGTAAATTATATCACATATAGGTCATTGTTAGCACAGCAAAGTGAGAAATAGAAAATGTATAGAGATGAGAAAGGAAGAAACTAAGTTGTCATCATATGCCAGTGATAAGACTGTCCACACAGAAAGGCCAAGTGAATTTCAATTATAACTAGTAAAGAAGAGAATCCATGTGGTTCTGAATACATTAACAATATGAAAAAAATCTATCGAGTCTTCATATGATAGGAAAAATAATTATCATATGATTTTTAAAATGTACCATTTACAATATTCACAAAACTGTAAAATATTTAGACACGAATCAAAAAGAGGTAAGCAAAATTTTTATGGGATGAATGGCAAAACTTCATAAAAAGGTGTAAAATAAAGCCTAAGTAAAAGAAAAGCTATACATTTTCATGGATGGGAAGCCTCAATATTATAAAGATGGCCTCTAAATTTATCTATAAATTTAATGCAAATTTAACCCAAATGCCAGAAACATTTTTTGTAGACATGAGCGCTAACCCCACAATTCAATTGCAATAGTAAAAGGTCAAGAATAACTACTGTAGTTTTCAAGAAGAAGATAGGGGGACTCACCTTTCCGATATCAAATCGGATCATAAAGTTGTAATTGAGAAAATGTGGCAGTGCACAAGGAGAGCCACAGAGACCAGCAGAAGAGAAGGGAGGTTCCAGACACAAACCCATGCATGTCTGTGGATCTGGTCCGTGGGGGTGAGGCATTGCAAACTACTACGGGAAAATTCACTCAGGGGTCCTGCGTAGCTAGTTTTTCTGTCACATAGAAAAGGTAAAATGAAATCACAGCATACAGAATAGGTTCTAGATCAACTGAAGATCTCCATGTGAAAAGCATAACTTGGAAACTTTTCAAAGAAAATATAGGGGGATATCTTCATGACCTTGAAGGTAGTAAAGAACTTTTCAAAGGAACCGCCAAAACACAAACTGTCAGGGAAAAATATTGGTAAATTTGGTTAAATCAAAATAAGTACTCTGTGTTATGAGACATTATTATCCAAGTATAAAGACAAGCCCCAAACTGTGAGTAGACTGTTGCAACATAGAAAAAAACAATGCAAACAACAAATTAAGAAAAAAAAACACAACAGACTGGTAAAATAGACAAAGAACATTATTTCTAGTCAAGGACACCCAAATGGCCAGTAAACATTAAAAAAGGCACTAGACCTCCCATGAAATTAAATTCACAGCCGGCGTGACCCAGGTTAGTAACACCAGGTGGCATGAATGGAAAGTCTGACAATCCCCAGAGTGGAGGAAAGCATGGAAAAAGCGGGCCGACTGCTCTGGAGACTGTCTGCAGAAGGCGTGTGAACCGCACAACCCAGCCACCCTGCGTCTGTCATACAGCCTCTGCCTCCCACGTGAGTGCGGGGCACGTGCACAAGGCCAGTCACGGCAGCCAAACACGTCAGCCACATGAGTGTCTGACAACAGGAGAACAGACAAACACAAGCAAACTATCTGGCAGTCCAAATGCACAAAGGTGCTATTTTATTTATATACATACATCTCAAAAAAAAAAAAGCAAAGTGTCAAATGACATGGGCAGGCTGATAGTGTGTATGAAATTGAAAAATGTGCCAATACTACTAACAGTGTATCTTGTTTATGAATTGGTACATCAGTAGAAATAGGATAAAGGATACCATAAAGGTGTTAAATTCTGGGAGGTGCCCCCTGTGGAGTGGGGAGAGGGGGTTGAGATTGGGGAGGGGCACACGGTGCCAGCTGTTGATCTCTTCTGAGGGGAAAGGCCGCACACACAGGTGGGCTTGTTTTGATATCCTTGAGCAGAGGAGTCATGCTTGCTTTGGCTTGGCATGTCAGTTCTGGAATTTGCTCTGGGACTTGGTGTTCCTTGTGCCCGCAGGGTGTGGGAGGCAGGTTGTAGACATTCAGGGACCTTCTCCACATTCGTAAGTGCTGGGCCCTGGTCAGGGATGCCTACCACCTGACTTGCTGGAACCTGTGACTGACGTGACCTGAAGGACTGGGACGGGAGGTGGCTTGTCCAGACTCCCATTCCGAGATTGGAACCCGTTCCATAGTAGTAACACTGTGAATGTGGTTGCCTCCTGGGGAGCTGGGGGCCAGGAGAAAAAGAGCACATTTGCTTTTCTATTCATCCTTCCTGTGTCAGTTCTCAGAGCACTGCACACGCCCTCCTTCTGGGCCTCTGTGTGCTGTGTCTGAGGACGGGCCTTGAGCCGAGGACGGGCCCTGAGCTGAGGACGGGCCTTGAGCCCTGGTCGGTCCGCAGAAGCAGAAGCCGAGGGAGCTGCGAGGGCCCCTGCCAGGGTCTCTGTGGTGAAGTGGAAACTCTGGAAACCAGAATGGCTTCCATCTCCTCCGGGTTAGGTTTCCCATGTCACGGTGGATAGACCTGTGGGAATCCTTGGGTTGTGTCCACATCTGCTGCTCCCACAGCCACTGGCGCTGGGGTCCCTGCTGTGAGCTGGGTGAGGGGGAGCAGATGAACTTGGACATTAAATGTGTTCAGAGGAGCCCAGTTCCCTCTGTCACTTTCTGTCCCTGACAGCTAAGCTTGCTTCCACTCTGGGGATATTTTCTCTCGCCTGTGTCACCTGCATTTTTTGGAGCTTGTCCAAGTGGCATCCTTGAGGAAGGAGCTGCCATGCCTGGCTGCCCTGCGAGGTCCAGCTGGTGGCCCAGCCTCCTGGAATGTGCCTGGCACCTGTGAGCGTGGCCGCCCAGCTGTGAGGCAGCGTCACCGGGAGGAGAGAGCCCAGGCCTGGCTCCTGACACTACATGCCCACAAATCCTGGGAAACCTCTGGCAAGTCCCTGGACTTCAGCTTTCTTGCGGGTCAGGTGGAATCGCTGTCATAAGACACCCTCCTCTAAATGGGAATAGGGTAGCATTGTGCTGAGAGAGGTCCCGGACTGGTAGCCTTTCTGTGACATCTGGCCCTCTGACTTGTCCAGTTTAGCTTGCATGGTATCTTAAAAATTTTTGAGTAGTTGCCAATATTTAAGAATTTGGAGATTTCAGGTAAAAGGGGAGTTTCTACCTTCTCCAGAAAAGCAGGAAGCTGTGCTGCTGGTGGCTTCCCAACACGTCTGCCCTGAGTACTGGGGCAGGGCCACGCCCTCGAGGCTGGTGGCCGTCCTGCAGTCGTTTTGTTTGTTTTTGTAGGTGCCTGACCCTGAAGATACTTGAGCAAAAGCACAGACTTTGGAGCTCCAGGCTCTGTTTCCTCACCTCTACACGGGCCCTTACACAGCACCCCCTCACAGGCTGCTGTGTGAGGATGCCAGGTGGAGTGCTTGGGCAGTGCTGGCTGGTCTTTATTGTCAGTATCGTTTTCCTAGTTAGAATACGTGCAACAAATTGTCCTAGAAGAACTCAAATTGGAATGCACAGTCTGGTAACACGTGGTGGTTGATGATGGGATTCTCTCTCCGCAGTGGGGTCTGCCAGGCTTAAGGTGCGTGGGAGGTTTGTCCGAGGGCAGGGGTCCTCTGGTGGAAGGCAGCTGTCCCTGCGGAGAATCATCTCTTCTGGGTCTGGGTAGAAGTGACCTTCTCCATGGCCCTAGGCACAGAGGCTGAGCAGGAGAGCATAAGGGGTCACAAGCCTGAGTCACCGGAGGCCTTGTGGGCGGAGGCCTCCGAAATGCAGACCTCGTTAGTACCCATTGGCCAAAGGAGCTAGGACATCTGGTCACTGACCCCTAAGAACTCCCCCATTGCCCTTTACACTGTCCTACCCCACTCGGCTGTTTGCACAGACCCAAAAGCCCTCAGGGGACCCCTTCCCCGACACTGAACTCCTGCATCCCTTCTAAACCAGAATGAAGGTACAGTCTGGGTGTCTCAGGACAGAGAGACTGCGATGAGCCTTGCCTGGGGGCCACAGCGAGGCCAAGGGTTTGCTCTGCAGCAAGAAGGATTGAGATTAGACAGAGGGAAGAATTTCCTCACGCTGAGGTGGCTGGGCGTTGGATATATTCCCGTGGGAGCCCGCGCACGTCAAGCCTCTTCTTCCTGTCCACTACCTCAGTGAGGGTGAACCCTGTGGGTGGAGACTCCAGAGCCGCTCAGATGGCGGGTCCTGGAGAACCCCAAGTATCACTCTTTGTTTTTCATTTAAAAATTGGCCCTGGCCTCCCTAGGCGTCATCAGGAGGGGGTGCCTTCCTGGGTTATGTGGACTGTCTGAGTCCCTGCTTTACCTGGCATAGAAAAGACTCTCCACTGAGGACCCAACTGAAGGGCACTGAGCTTGACCGAGGCTTCGATGGAGGCAGGAACTCCTGCAGTTGAGTTTCCGCAGCCGGCGGTGGGGATGCTGCTGGTCCCCACGCCCCGCCCAAGTTTGGCTGAGGTAAGGCCCAGCATAACCTGGCTGGCACTGGGAAACTCTTGGATCTACACATGGAAATTTTCCCACCTCTGATGGGAGGATGGGGGAAGTTAAGAGGAGACATCCCATCTGCCTGGAGAGTTGGGAGGGGGTTTGGAAATTCCTGCTTGCAATGCAAGAATTGGAGGTGCCCATTTGGTGCCAAGCCGCCTTGATCTCCACGAAAAGGTCTGGAGCCAACCTGCACCCCCTTTCAGATCTCTGGCCTCTAAGTAGACAACTTGCCCACCATCGTAGGCAGGTAAAGTTCTCCAGAGGCCCCTTTGGTTTAATTCAGTACTCCTTTAAGATAATACTTATACCCCACTGGAGATGCCTCTGGCAGTCGAGGGGTCTCCAGGATGTCCCTGGACCAGCTTGGTCTCTTAGATTTGGTGTTTAAACCAAGGCGTACCCCAGCTCCTGCCCCCAGCCCATCACAAGCCCTCGACAATAATGTCTGCCACCTCCTGCCCTAGCATCTGCCCAGTCCCCACTTAGTCCCTCTTCTATCTTTAGTCCAGATTTTCCCCTTGATTGTGACACCTCCAATGTGGTCCCTGTCCCAGGCTGCTCCCGCCTCATCCCCAGTCCTACCTGAGGTTCATGTCGCCCTTCATAGCCAGAGTGAAGAGGTTGGACAGGCTCCCCCCAGGGGAACAGCCACAGATCAGGATGGCCAGCGCCTCAATGTTGTTCAGCTGGAAGGTCTTTCCCAGAACAAAGGCAATGAGGGGCATTATGCCATACTGCGCCACCAGGGCGATGGCCACCCCTTTAGGCTTCCAGAAGTGAGCCTTGATCTTGCTGAACTCCATGGTGCAGCCCAGTGAGAGCATCATGATGATCAGCATGAGCACCAGGATGATGCTCAGCGCCAGGTCGGTGGGGCGCTTGCCGAAGTTGGGCGGCAGGGAGAAGTTGAATGGGGCAGACACATTGAGGGCCTCCATCCTCCTGCAAGGCCGAGAGACTGGCGCACCCTGGCTCCCTCCGCCGCTCAGCCCTTACCAGGCACCTTCTTCAGTCACCTCCCAGGGCAGAGTTTCAGGACAAACGGAACTGGAGCAGGTCTGATATGGTCTACTCTGGCAGGCTGTCCGGGCCAGAATGCAAATAGAAGGATTGTGCAACTGGTTGTGGCCCCAAAGGGGAGACAGTCCAGAGCTTTATCTGCTCCTGTCCTGTCTCCTCCGAATTCCTAGACCCTTCTTGGTGCCACTCACATTCTTTCTCCACTTTGCTGCCTCTGGAACCAGCAGCCTTATTTCACTCCTTTGCCCCTCGCCGAGCACTCCCGGATGTTCTGTTCCTGGGGCCCAGTCCAGAGCCTGCATCAGTCCAGGTCCAGCCCTTTTTGTCCTCTGCTCAGTCCTTGATGACAGGAGGGTGCCCTCCCCAAACCCAGCAAGTTGCCTCCGTTGTCTGCCCCCAAACACGCAAGAGTGAAAGGAGTCAAGCATTCTATCACCTTTCCTTCCTGGATGTAGATGGCATATCCCAAGGGGCTGTGGGACAGGGTAAGGACAGGTGTGTCACTGGCCTCTAGGACGGGACGTGTCCACAAGTCTTTTTTCTGGTAGATGAGGTACCTGAATCCTTTTCGACTGTGCTGAGGAAACCCTTGTCTATTCCCAAACCTGGATGGTGGCGGTCTCAGGGGGGGAACACACACACCTCCAGAGGGAGGAGCCTACAGGGGTGGCTGGAGGGCTCTCAAGAAGGGCAGCTCCGAGGGGCTGTAAAGCCTTGTGTCCAGACTCCCTGGCCAGCAGCCCGGGGAGCCCCATAGATTGAGAAACTTTCTGAGCAAGAAGCAGAAATGCACAGGCATTTCTTTCCAGCTTCCTGACAGCTCTACTTTTGTTCTATGCCCGTGTACATCAGTCTGGAAGCCAGGCTCCGGGCAAGCAGCAGTATTAGAGAGAGACGGACGGAGACTGGTGTGCAGGGGGCAGGCTGCAGTGCACATTTGCGTGTGTGGTGAGTGCACACCTGCGTGGCCCGACTGAGCAGGGTAGTACCTTCAGAGGTGGGGCAAGGGACCAGTCCTCAGGAATACACTGGCCTCTTGGTGGGGTGCAGCCCACCAGGCCTGGGTGGGGTCTCATAGTTTCCTATTTGCTGACGCAAGAG